>JANTOP010013374.1:0-14677 GCA_027564815.1 Symmerus nobilis | reverse complement strand
GCAGAATTGTTTCCAAATAAATAACGAACAAACTAATTTCTCAAAATTTTTTTACAGTCAACCCCCTAATTTTGGTGGTGGGTATCGCAGAGCGTAATTATTAAATCGCATCTTTTCAAGAAATGCTCTATAATTTCGTGGAAAATGTTTCAATTGTAGGAAGCAATCGATTTTTAAAGGATAATGTCCCTACTTTCCAACGATTTCTTAAAATTAGGGGGTGATCACTTAAATTACTTCGCTAAAAAAATCGCAATTTCGCTGAATTGACAATATTTGATTCAACTCATTTATTTGTAGAAATTGTTCAAAGAATCGATGAGCTCTTAACGATATATTTTAGTAGATATTTAAAAGTCTTCTTTTTAATTTTAAAAATGTGTAATTTAGTCTTTTAAAAATTAAATTTATTATTGGAAAAAATTTTGCCCGAGATGAATCGATTTTTTTGGAAAATAATTTAATTTTGAAAAGTTTTTTTTGTAAAAATTGGGAAGTTTATTAATAATCTGAAAATTTTGATAGAAATTCCGAACATATCGAGGAAATTAAAAACCACCAATTTATATCAAAATAAATAATAAGTAGGATATTTGGTCTAAGAAATTGGTCTAAAATATGAGTTTTGAATCACTTAAAATTAACCATTTATTATCCAATACAATTCAATACAATTTTGACTTAAATAATAATATTAGACAGATTAATTTTAAGAAATATTTAATAATTTATATTTATGTATGTTAAGCATTAAGTATTATGAATTACCTACTTAAATCTATAGTTATAATAATTTATTTACGGCTCGTTTCGTTCTTATTACTAATTTCACGCACGTGTCCTATTAAAATTTCCATACTCTTACCAATATTAAAATGCATTTCTCTTGGCATTTTGGCTCAATTCAAATTATTTACCAAACAACCAAATAAATACAGAAATCCCCCAGAAATCGTTAGATCGAATATCTTAAAATCTAATCGAAATCTAAGTAATTTAAAATTGGATATCTGAGTATTACTGTGAATATATCCATTTCAATGTAATACATTTTACAAAGTAATTTTTAATAAAATATATTTTTTTTAATATCTTTTAACTGTCAACTTGGATGACAGCAATATTCTGTTTTTTTTTTTTTATTTTTAAAAATACCAATTTTTTCCTTCCATCTCGAACGATATTTACTTGCAATTTAAAAATTATATGGTCGTACGACATGATGTAAGTCAAGATATGTTATTTTTATGATCGCCACTTTAATAGGTCTCGCTCGTTGATATTAAGTCTACGTGATCGTACATAAATTAGAAAATTGGAGAAAAATTAATGTAGAAAATAAATTAGACATACAGAGTCGGTTGGGAATTAAATGTAAAGGAAATTTCGAATGAAAGACTTAAGCGAGGAAATCGTTTTTTAGAAGTATCATTATAGACGCGATCAGATCTCATTAACTTTTTTCTTTTTTCAATATTTCATAACGACTTTGTTTCTAATATTTCCAATAATCAATTCTCTGTTAATCCCCAAACTAATCATAAAAATTAATTAAATATGGAATATGTGATTTTTAAGATCCACAAATCATTCATTTGTACGGCAATCAAAACTTTCCAATTAATTTTTTTATTTTATATCGAAAACCTACGTAAAATTGGCTAAAAATTAATTAATAAAATATCTCATTAGTTTCGAGAAATTTCCCTTCCGAAATAAAAATTCCAAAAAGAAACGTTATAATTTATTTATTTTTAATAATTTACTTAAAAACAATCCCCCTTTAATAATTTTGATAAATATCTAATTAATAATTATATATTTAATTAATAATCGGATGGTTCACATTTGATGCGTAAAAATAAGACCGAGAAAACATGTTTCTTCTGGTGGTGATCAGAAATTAAGACGTGTTATGCTAATGTTGATCCGATTTTCGAACTGAAAATTGAACGGATATTATTAATTATAATTATTAGCTTTAATTAATGAGTTATGGAAAAGGTCTTAAAGAGATTTAATTAATTTACGGTATGCATTAATTTTTAATCGACTGATTAAATAAAATATGTTAATGATTTTAATTTTAATTACAGGAAGATGATCAATTTTTCTCGAAATTAATTTTTTGAAGAAAATGATCCCGATGACACCAATTTTCGACATTGATAACTTATATTAACAAATTAATTATATCTTTTAATTTTAATCGTATTTAAATATATATTATAAGCATAACAAATTGTTGAATGTTCATTAATATACCATTAAAACAATCTTAATGGAATTTCATGATTTATCAATAAAATTGATGAACAACTTAAGCAATTTTTTATTTAAAAATAAATTCTTATTATCAGATGAGACATTCCTTTTTCGTAAAAAATTTTAATAAATTAATCAATTCTCAAAAATAAATAATAAAAAAATACAGATATGACACGGATTCGTTTTTATTTGATAAAATATTTTATTATAATACCCCAAGATTTATAATGAACAATTTAAAATTAATCAAGACCCCTAAAGTGTTTTTCTTTTAATCTGAAGTCGGGACTGTTTTAAATCGGTTTTCAGAATTCATTTTCTTATATCTAGAAAATTATTTAGTAGCCATACTATTTATATTAAAATTAAGAAATAATTTCCTGATAACAAAAATCATTTACGTTAATTTTTTTTTGTTAAACTTAATTATTAATTAGAAATAGTTATGAATAAAATTTTTCTAGTCGGAATTCCCATGTTCCGGATCAAAATGATTATTTTTTATTGCCAATTTGATTATAAACCTGATTATCGAAAAAAAAATTAATTATTGGGATCGTAAAATTTTTAATTTGGTGTCGCTGTCGATTAATATACCTAGATCTTTGAATTTCGATAAAAAATAGCCAAATTGATAAATCCCACCCAAAAACGATCATCAAATTTATTTTTATTATTTCTTAATATGATTTTATAATTTATTTTCTTCTATTAAAAAAATCATTTAGCGAAAATAAAATTTGGTTATAAATCAAAATGTTTTTACAAATTATCCAGGGGAATTCGTTAATAAAAATAATAAATGATTAAAATATATTTGATTGACACCAATAAAATGAATCAAATTTATTTTCCGTGCATAAGAAAAAATATTTAATAAAAACGCGGAAAGATTTTTATTTTAATAAATTAAAAAACAATAAAATCTTGAATTAGGTAGCCCGACTATTGAATAACCGATAACAAGAAAATCGTAGGTTGGTGGTTATTAATATACCGCCCTGGGAGATGTAATAAAAAAAATCGGTTATCTTGAGGGGACATTGGGTTTTCATCCTCCGGGGTCAATTAATTTCAAATAAAAATTCAGTAATAAAAAAATTTAATTTCCCCAAAAATCTTTTATTACCTTTAACTTTTAACATAAATTATTTATTCCAAAAATATATTGATTTTATTACAATTTAATTTTATGTCTATTTAATATTCATTCTTATTTAATGGAGTCAAAGAACTATTAGATTAAATAAAATGCATGAATATATATATTTTTTTTTATTCTTTCTAAATCTAAAATGAAAAGTACTTTTATGATTAAACAAAATTTTACAGATAAATTATTTAATTTCCATTAGTTGATTCAAAATTATCCCAATCAATCATCCGATCGAATTGCTCCCAATCGGTAGGTGGCTTTCCAACGGCGATTGCCAAAAAATTTGCATACGTCCTCATGTGGGCAATCCATAACATTTTATCCCGATTATACTTAGAAACCCGTTCGTTTAATTCAACCATCCGCTCCCTCCTGATATTAGCTAACAAACGACTTCTTCGCGAAGCGATGTTATTTTTCGCACGCAATTTTTCCTCTTCATCCGTTCGCTTCTCATTTGGATAAAAATTTCGCACCATATTTTTATTATATTTCATGTGAACCATTAATGGCATCAATTGTCCGGTTAATGCGATATCTTCACTTATTTGGCGGAATGACCTTTTTACCGATACGGTTGTTACACTCTGATCCCCATCAATTACTTCATCTTTTTGCCGTTCCAATTCGGATTGATTTTCGAAATTTTGATCCAATTCGATCAGCGATATGCCTTCGGAATCAGATGAATCGAATGATTTATTTAATTTATCATCCGGATTATTAAATGGATATAATTCACGGGCGCTTTCGTAGATTTTCACATCGTAAGTTGATCTCTTACGAAATGATATCTTTCCCAATACAATCGCCGGATCAAAATCGAATTCCAATGCCAATTCGTATATCAAATTTTCAACAATTTCTCGATTATCAAGTTCCATTTTTTTGGAAATAATTACGATTTAACACTTAGCTCAGAAGAATTTAAAATAAGTTGTGTTTTAAGAAAACAACTCCTTTTTATATGTTCGGGAATAGGTGGTTGCGAACCCTTTATTACCTACCTACCTTAATTTATGTAAGAAAAATTTGTTATGTATTATTGAAGATATTATTTATATTATGTAAAAATAGGTACAGGTGTCCTTGTTCTTAATCCTTTCATAATTATCATTTTTAACAACAGATAATTAAGTCATTATCTTTGCGAACTTATTAATAATTGAGAGTGATTAGGATTGGTAAAATGTAGGACATTTTAGTAATATACCTCTAATAATATTAGGTAATCCTTTTATAGGATTTTAAATCAACATTTTTAACGGGTACATTTTCTTTTTAGAAAAAATTTTAATTTTATCATATTTAGAAAATTAAGGGGAAAAAACACGATAATTTAAAAAAAATTGATTTCTTGATCGAAATATTTCAGATTTGATTGAAATTTTATTAAAAATAAATCAGACATTTTAATGGACATTTTTCGGAATTAAATAGAAATAATTCATCTTTTAATTGGTCTCTGATAAATTTGGGAATTCATACCAAATGTTTCTGTAATTTTTCGAATCCAAATTAGGTGTACTTTGGATTGAGAATATTCTTTCTTACCTTCAAGGTTCTTTTATACCTCCAAGAATATGAATTTATGTAGGTAATTAATTTATATTACCGTGGTAAAATTACCTGACTCGTGTCCTCATTTCTTAATCCTTTACTAATGATCTGGGATTTTCAACGACTGATAATTAAGTCATTATCTTATAGAATTAATAATTGAAAAGGATTAACTTGTTAAATTATGGAAATCATTATAAAAAAGAAATATATATGTAATAATATGCAATTTGTAAGTTAATCCTTTTTTTAGGCAAAATATATTTATTTTTAACAGTGGCGTGCGTTCAGCGTTCCTTTAATTTAAGAGAAATCACAATTTCGTAGAGGTTTGATCAGAGAAATTTGAAAATTTTATTATTTTCTTCGGATTCGAAAAAAAAATCTAATGATTCAGAAAGTTTATAAATTAGTTGGGGAAAAATAGAAAAATTTCAAAACTAAGCTCTGCAAGAACTTAAAAGCTCCCAGAAAACTTTATTTTCTGAACTTTATTTTTTCCATTTTATATTCTATTTTCTATTCAAATAACGATTCTTTTATGAAATTTAAAATTTTCCCAAGGAAAAGCTCCAAAAATTTTGAAAGCTCTTTGAAAGCTTAAAATTAAAATGTCATTTTATATAATTTGGAATCTAATTTTTATCCCATTCATTAAATTTATCTGAAGTGGGGAATTTTTGCTAAAAACTTATCAAAACTTTAAAAAGCTCAGCGAAAGCTCTACATTTTGAAGTTAGTTTTTCATATCTAGAAATCAATATTTTACCCAGATAACACTCATCCAACTATTTCCAAAATGAATATTTGAAAGTCCCGAAAGCTCATCGAAAGCTTAACATTGAAATGTCATTTTATAATTTGGAATCTTATTTTTATTCGATTCATTAAATTTAGATAAAATATGAAATTATCGTCAAAAGCTTTCCCATACCATTGTAAGCTCAAAGAGAGTTTTTAAATTTCAAGCTTAATTTCTAACGTTTTAAAATCTATTTTCTCTCTAGATATCAGTCTTTTTACAAAATATCAAATTTTCCCAAAAAAAAATGCTTCAACGCGAAAGCTCATTGAAAGCACTAATACAAAATTTCAGCCCGATAAATGAATTTTTCAAGAAAGGACAACAAGGAGATGGTAATTTGCCTGTAATTTAATTAAATTCATAAAGCTGTCGTAGAGGTTTTAATTTTCCATGAAGCTTTTTATCGAAAGTTTTCAATTTTATTTAAGTATATTTATTACGAGATAAAATAGATTTGATAATGAATAAAATAATATTTTAATTAAAAACTTTCGATGAGCTTTTGGAACTTTCTTAAATAAAAATATAGAATTATCTGCCAAAATATTAGAAATAATTTTATTTTAAAAGTAAACCGTCTTTAAATTTCAGACTCCAATTAAAATACGGTTCAAAATTAAACCAACCTTTTAAATATGAAATAAATCAAGGTCATTATATATATGCATATTTAATAATTAATTTGCTTGACAAAAAATAATCTTTTGTACAATAAAATAAATCTACAGTAAAAGGCGGCTAATATTTCATAAAGATTTCATCAAATTAAACTTAACTTATAATTTATTTTTTGTTTAAAATATTAATTTAAAATATTTAAATTTATTTTACTCATCTCCGTCTCAACACCTTCAAACCAATTTTAAGAAAAATAAAAAATCATCCGACAATTCCATCAAATTTCATTTAAATGTGTAAATTAAATGTAATCCATCATCGCCACCGCTAATGGAAACGAAGAAAAAATCTTATTTTATTTAATAATTTATTTTTTCTAATTTACATAATAATTAATAGTTGCATTGAACTGGAATTTTTAAAAACCGCTTCCTGATATCCATATCATGGAGAGATTAATAAAAATAATTAATTTATTTATATTTTTACCTATTCCTCATAAATTTAGTACTCATTAAATTATAAATTTGATATAGATATAAATTTAAATCGTAAATGTATAAAGTGACTCCATACAGAGAGGAAGCCTATCCAACAGTCAATTTCTATTCATTTCCTAATAATAATCATCGCACATATGATGGCTATTATATTCCAAATGTATAAACATTGTTATATTATTTTTTTCAAGTCTTATTATATTATTAAATAATAGCCTTTATTTAATGGTTATAAGAAGGATTTTTTTTTAATGTTTGATTACATACATACATGCTCATTTCCCTCCATCGAATTCGATCGAATGAAAGAAGGTGTTAAAGAGGTGTTAATTGATATGTCTTTGTGTCATTATTAAAAGATATTAAGTAGGAATAAAAATCGAATTTATTGTCATCTCAGAATCAATAAATTGAAATCTCTCAGAATAGTAGATTACTATTAAAAAAATTTTTTTTAATAATGAACATGACGGTATTATTTGTAAGGCTTTTATAATATAATTTTTTGAAACTTTTTTATTGAATTCGGGATCTCCTTCTTCATTCAGTTTCGCTTTCTTTTCAAACAGAAATATTTTCGTTTTGATTAAGCTATTTTTGTATGGTGGAAGAACAAACAACAGAAACACCAAAAAGCTTTATAATAACTCTTAATATGTATAATATGCCGAGACATTTTTGTCTTGGAATTTTTATTGTTTTGATACAACAAAGAGTTAAAGAGCTATAAGTATTAATTTTAATATTGAAAAAATTTATTAATAAAAAATAAACATGTAATAATAATAAAAATTATAATAATAACAATAATTTCAGAATAAAAAAAAAAAATTGAATAGTTATATATCGCCTATAAGAATGGCACGCGACTTATAACATAAAAAATCCCATTTAGTAGCTATTTAATATTTTTTTTATTATTATTGATGGTTATCTTTTGAATATAATTATTGTAACATGTAATTAAACCTTTATCTAATGTTTCCAACAGAAAAAATAATAATAAAGAACCAACTTTTTTATGAGAATTAACAAACAATTAAATATTTATTGACAACAATTATAATTTTTTTTATTTATTATTATTTCTATTCAAAATAGATTTAAATGATTAATTGGCTTAACAATTTTCACACTAGCCCTTGTGTTAATTAATAAAATTATCACATTAATTCATAGTAAAATAAATATTGATAATAAGTAAAAGCGAAGTACAATTTTAACAATTTTCTTGGGTTCGTCGCTTAAGTCTTTTGTAAAATCATGTTATGTGGGATTTCTCTTCCACTGCATGCATACAGGAATTATTTAAATTAAATTATTAACTATTAATTAAATATTAAATCAAATTGACATGAAATTTGTTAATTTTAACAATATTTTTGAATTTTCAATTAATTTCGGATATTTCATAATAATTCTTAATTTTTAAAAAATTTTTATTATCTAAAATTTTATTTTTTTAAAAATTTAAAAATTTCAGTATTTGCAAATTTTTCAACTTTTTCTGGAAATTTTTGGATTTTTTTTTATATTTTAAAAATATTCGGATTTTTTTAAATTATCCGATTTTCAAGAAATAGTTTCTTGAATGAAATTTAGAATATGAGAGGATAAGAACCGGTACGCTATAAGGACATTAAAATTGGACGAGATTAGGTGGCGGCGAAGCAGTTATCGAGGAAACCATCCGGTGCATGGAATAACGAAATATGATGAAAATATAATGAAAATAAAATAAAATAAAATAAATACGAAATAAATTTTTAATTTTTATTCATTATTTACCACAGCCCAAATAACAATCAAATTTTTATTCGATATTCGAATTCCAAAGCATCAGAAGCTTATAATCAAATTTTAAATGATCAAGAATAGAACTCAAATTAGGGAAAAATATACAACGCCCTGCAATATATCCATAATTTAGAAGATCCGGAAACCCCTATAACGGACATTTTCTGGAACCCCTTAAATCTATGGTCTCTGAAAATTAGCGGAAATTTTCAGGAAGTAGTTGGAGCTCCTTAATAATAAATTAATTACCGACATTTGGTATAAATTCTTCTCCTTTTCTTTTTTTTTACGAAATTTAAGAAACAGTCAATTAAAATGATTTCTTAATTTGTCTGAAAATTTAGATTTAGACGGCGATTCACTTTCCCTAACTGGATAGCCCTTTTGATTATTATAAAATTTTGAAACGACCCTGACATTTTCCGACTTAAATGATATTTTTCAATTAGCCGGAATTTTCTTGTTAACCAATTTTCCTTATTTTTATTCAAATATTTCTAATTATGGCGAAATAAATCCCTAATCGATTGGAGACAATTATACCTATCATATGTCCTCTAAATTTCGTTCGCGTAATTTCACTCCTTGTAAAACAATTAAGTTTACTGGCTTTTCCTAACCTTTAGTGTATTCGATTTTTGGGATCAGAAATATTTCTAAGTTATTTACAAAGAGTTTTCATTAGGAAAATTTTTTCAAAAAATTTGAATTTTTCTTTTAATTTTACCAAAATATAAGCTTCGTTTTTAGAAAAAAAAATCTGGCTATCATGTGGAAAACTAAAATTTCCGGAAAATTTTTTTCGCGAACGCGGAAATAAATCTAAGGTCAAATGAAGAAATTGTGGCACAAACTTTTTCTTAAAATTCATCCCCTGATTTTAAGAGCTCAATGAAAAATGGACTCTTTTTTGGAAAAAATCGTCATAATTTCCCAAAAAATTTTAAATTTTAGAAATTTGAAGACGTATCCAAATAGGGGATAATCAGATTGATGAGTTAATACTTCTACCCCCTTCCCCCGATTTATATTAAATTTGATTATATTATTCATCTCCTATAAGGTATAACCAGAATACCGCCTTAAGGCTTAATTCTACGCTCTGACCACTCTGTTAATGCCTTTGTAAAACCTGGTTAAAATAAAAGACTTTTGTGCGATTTAATATATATCTGAATGTATATCGATTTCCTAAATTCGGTCCAGAATTGCCGTGACTAACAAGTGCTTTAATAGTTATCAAGCAAATGAATTTGATAGTTTCCCGACCTTCTCCAACCTCTTTTGCATTATATACGATTTAAAGTCTACCCTTAAAACCTTAAAGTCCGGAAAAGGTAATACGTATAACATTTTTAATACTTAGAACAAAAGCTCTGGGAAACTTAAAAGCTCCGAGAAAGCTAAAATTTCCGGATTTAATTTTTTAGGCTTAAAAATCTATTTCCCTGGCAGATTACGACCCACTAACTAAATTTCTGAAAAAAAAGTTTACAAGACCCTCAAAACCTCATCGAAAGCTTAGAATTAAATTCTCAGTTTATATAATATGAATTCTAATTTTTACCCGATTCCATAATTTTGAATGAAATATGTAAGTTTTCAGAAGAAAAGCTTGGAAAAAATTAAAAGCTCAAAAAGCTTTGATCAAACTTTTTTGCGTTTTGAAATCTATTTGCCAGCTAGGTAGATAACATTCAATTACGGAAAAGTTAAATTAAATTAAGAACACACAAATAATCCTACAGGCTCAGCACAGATATTTAAATGTCGAACATCCCGACATTTTACCGGGATTTCCCGACAATTTTCTTTGGACTAAAAAAAATCTAATAATACAGGAAGTTTGTAAAATAATTACGGAAAAATAAAAAAATATGAAAAGTGAACTTTTCAGACAAAAGCTCTGGAAAAACTTGAAAGCTAAGCCTATTTTCCAGCTAATTTACGAACCTTTAACGAAATTTCATATTTTCCCAGAAAAAATCTTCAAAATTCGGTAAAGCTCATCGAAAGCTTAAATTTCAAATTCCATTTTATACAATTCAGATTCTAATTTTTACCTGATTTATTAACTATAAATGAAATATTTGTTTTTCCACAAAAAACTTTAGAAACTCGGAGAAAGAAAGCTCTGACTTCTTGACTACATTTTTTACGTATTAAAATCTAGTTAGATTATGAACATCCTTCAAACCTTAAAATCCAGAAAACCTCAGGCAAAGTTGGATAAATTCAGAAAAAATACATATAATATTTTGAAAGGGGGTGGAAGGTCATAAAAATTTAATTGATATAAAAAATATGCAGAAAAAAATTTTGAAACGAATAATATCTCATTGGAAATAATTAATGAATTTCCTCAATTCTCGAACCGTTCTGTATAAATACGGAATTTTCCAAATATTTTCTTCGGCACTTGAAAAATTTACTAACGCAGAATTCACCCCAAATTAACAGAATAATTAACAAATTAAATTCTCAAAATTAGAAAAAAACCAACCTCCGAATTTTGGTGACGGGTGAAATATCAATTCTTTTGAAATGAGTACCTTTCGCAAAATCTTCGATTTTGCCTTTAATTAATAGTTGAATTTTCTAAGAATTTTTCTCGGGACATGGAAAATCTAATCACGCAGAATTGTTCTCAAATAATCAGTTGAGTAAATTAAATTACCGAAATTAAAAAAAAATCAACCCCAGCTTTTTGGTTAGGGATGAAATATCAATATTTAAGAAATGCCTATTCTTCGATTTTGCTTGTAATTAATTATTTAATTTTCTAAGAATTTTCCTCGGGACATGGAAAATCTAATAAAGCAGAATTGTTCTTAATTAATCATATGAACAAATTAAAATTTCGGAATTTAAAAAAAAACTAACCCTGAATTTTGGTAAGGGGTGAAATATCGATTCTTAGGAAACGATAGCCGCTTGCAAAATCTAAGATTTTGCTTCTAATTAATTATTTAACTTCCAAGAATTTTTTTCGGAACATGGAAAATCTAATCACGCAGAATTGTTCTCAAATAATCAGTTGAATAAATTAAATTAACGAAATTTAAAAAAAATCAACCCTCGAATTTTGGTTAGGGATGAAATATCAATTTTTAAATAATGAGAATTCGCTTGTAATTAATTATTAAATTTTCCGAGAATTTTCCACGGGACATGGAAAATCTAATTATGCAGAATTGTTCTCAAATGACCAAGCAAACAATTTAAATTGTTTAAATTAAAAAATCAACCCCCGAATTTTGGTAAGGGGTGAAGTATCGATTTTTAAGAAATGAGAACCGATTGCAAAATCGAAGATTTTGCTTATAATTAATTATTGAATTTTCCAAGAATTTTTCTCGGGACATGGAAAATGTAATCACGCTGAATTGTTCTCAAATAATCAAAAGAATAAATTAAGAAGGTGTAAGACAAGAATTTTAGATAAAGCTTATAAAATCTTGGAAAAATTCAGACAAATCCACCAATAACGAGAAACAAGAACGTGTTGAGATATTAGGAATTATTTGGAAGATATTCAGAGAATTCAATTAAATGCGGGATGTATTCAGAACAAGGTAAATAAATTGCTAAATTAAAAATAAAAAAGTTAAGAAGGTCGGGAAAGGTAACGAAAAATTTAAAGGTTAATCCCCAGGGATGCTAGAAAATGTGCATTTCGAATTCTAGATATATAGAAAGTAATTATTTTTAAATTCTTTGAAATTTTATTCAATTAATTTTGGCAATCAGAAAGCTAATCTTTTTGTACACTTTACTACAAAACTTTCGATATATAAAATTGATATAATACAAAGGGATGATTTATGATTTAAAAAATTACGATTTCAGACTGAATTTTTGATCACCAAAAAAAAAATTCCCTATTTCATCCAATTTATTAAATATAAATAAATCATAATTAAATGTGTATACTTATTTTATAGAGGAACCATACTTAACACCGCCAAATATCCCACAAATCCCAATTAGAGAAAATTTCTTAATCCTTAAAAATATTAGTTGATATCCTGCGGATACGTCAATATATTAAATTGAACTTCTATCGTATAAGTCTAATACCTACCTTTCCACCGAAACCAGCCATTTATCGAAATTTTGGTGCTACCAGGAAAATGCCATTTAACTGAAAAAAAATTCGATAAATAAAGAAAAATGCTTTAAGATTTTTGTGGTTGATTTTTATTATTTTAATATATCTTTTTCCATTAACGTTTAAAAAAGTTTTTATCTTTCATACAGTAAATTTTATTTTAATATTTAGCGATAAAAAAAAATTACTATATTTTATTTGCATCATCGCCAAACCAGAAGCAATAATTTTAAAAAATTTATCTCCTTTCGTATATATTGAATTAATGGTTTATTAAGCAGCGTTAACTATGTATTTAAACTGTCAATTTAGTTGACAAAGATAATGGACAAGTGGATGAAATAAATCGTATGAAATTTCTTAATTGATAATTTTATCCGTTTTGTTGTGTGGGAAACGGAACATATTCTCTCCCTCATAATTCAATATACGATTTATTACCTATGTAATTAAAACGATGATATAATAAATTCATTAGATTATCACTCATTAAACCTCATTTTCCCGCGTGTCTGTATTATTTCCTATTATACAATATTTTTTAATATTAATTTTAATTATTAATCTATATAGGGTCGGTTAATATTTTTTATTGTTTAAGGATATGTATAAATATTTGAGGTAACAATGATATGGGAACTAACCCATTAGTAGGTTATTAAACTGTTATTAATGATAAGTAGAGGAAACATAATAAATTCATTAGATTTGCATTACGGATTTATCCTTAAATATAATTGTTATATTATCCTGTCGATTTAAAAATGTGCGTGCCATAATTCTTTTCGCAACATTAATAATTATCTTTTTTTTTCATAATAATTATTTTAATTATTATCCAATTTACGGTAGGTTATTATTTCTATTGTTCGAAAAGAAAAAATTGTGAGGTTAATATATTTCTCGAACCCATTGTTCACATGTTACGACCTTTCATTCATGGTGAAAATTTGTAATATCACAAACGAGCAAAAACCCGTATTGCGGATAAATTCGATACATTTCTTAATGGAAATTGAACAGGGTGGATTGGAAAAAAAATATCAATTTCGATATCTAATTATTTTACCAGATTTAATAATTTTTTATTGAATTTTTTAATCGATATTTTCAACCACCAGGATGTTAAAAATATACTTTCTTAGATATCCCATTACCAAACATCGATGGGAATTCGATAAAAGTTTTGATTCGTGATACCATAATTCTCATCGATATTACAAGTAAAGTTTTGGGGATCTTAGAAATGGTTCCCAAATATTATTTTTATTTTATCTTTCTCTCCTTATACCCATATGAAATACAAAATTTTAAATTTCGATCGCGTGAATATTAAAATTATCTGGTAAAAATTGATATAAATGATTGTCCGTTCTGTCTTTATAAATCCGAGGCCTATTTAAGTTCTTTTACATTTATGAATGGTAAATATGTTTGAATAATGATAAATAACAATAATCTCACACGGTGTTACGGTACGTTATGGATTTGTTTAGTGCCATAATTACGTGTTTATTTTCCTAAAAAAAAGACACAAAAATCAAGTCTAATAATATTACTCTACATATTTATTTTAAGCTTCTGTTTGTTAGAATTCTCGAAGACAGGAAGTTTTTATACGGCGAACATTCTACCATTCTCTGTTACCAATTATACCAAACCCGATAATCGAACGATTATGATTAAATTTACGCCATGAACAAATTGATATCTTATGAGTAGGGAATACAATACCGGTATCCCGTTTACCGGTATACCGGAATACCGGTCATTTTTTGAATACCTAAATACCGTTATTTGATTTAATAAATACCGGTATTTCGGTATCGGTTTCCCAGTAAGAACAGCACATATAACCCTTT
>JANTOP010013363.1:0-14678 GCA_027564815.1 Symmerus nobilis | reverse complement strand
ACTCAGAACTTTTTTTTCGAACTTTTTGATTTTAACTACATAGACAATGTCCCATCTAGCCCATGCACATTTTACGCGAAAACAGACGTAGACTTAGGTGTTGCCATATGGCAACACGGAGTCAATTTGGGTTAAAACTTGCGGTTGGACCCCCCAATTTTTTTATGAAATTAAATTAATTAAATAATCTATTAAATGAATCTGAATCGAAATTTAGCAATTTCATTTTTCCATTGAAAGTTATAAGAATTTCCATTGAAACCAACGGTGCTAGATCTAAACTACCCTCAACCCGTAGGGGTTGATTTTTACGAAAACTTTATTTTACGTAACTTTTACCGGGATTACTTCAGAACAATACGGGGTAATTAAATTCATCGATTTTGGAGGAAAATTTTCCGGAAAATCAGACTTTATTTGGGACTGTGATTTATTTGACTGTGATTTTATTATTTAAAATCTTGCTAGCAAATCGATTTATTGGAATTTATTAAAATTTATTTCAAAAAATGCATTTCTATTCTAAGGACGAACAAAGATAGGAGTTTATGATCGTCATAGACCGGTATTAAAAAGCATTAGATGGACCAAACAGGATCGAGTTGAAATCTGTAATGATCTGAGGTGGTCAAAAAGATTTCTGGAACGAAGTTTATGGGCTACAGGGGAGAATGTTTAACCAAATAGTCTGCCTCCTCTCACCCGGAATATTAGGAAAATTGTCAGTCAGAAGATTATCGGATTAACGCTACCCAAAGTTTGAAAAAATTTAAAATATTTAAACTTTAAATATTAAAAGTGTGCCAAGAAAAAACTCGAGGAAAAGTCTGAAAAAGTCAGATAAAAAATGTATAATAAATTAAAGCGTAGGAAATGACGTGAGAGATCGGATAAATCAGTCCCTTATAAATGTCGGGAAAGTCGAAGAAAGTTGGGAAAAAATGCGAAAAGTACGGAATAAAAACTCGGAACAGACGAGAAAATATGGGAAAAATCGAGAAATCTATTAAGATCTGAGAAATCTTGGGAAAAGTACAGACAATTTTAATAAATTATAAAAAACTCGCAAAACATCCAGAAAAGTAACAAAAAGGCGGGAAAAATGAATAGAAAAAGTCAGGAAAACGTCTAGAAAGAACAAGAGAAGAGGAAGAAGATGATAGAAAGGATCAAAGATTAATTTAAAATTTTAATAATCATTTTTACAACCACTCCAAACAAATCCTGATTTTTCGGGCAGATGTTCTTTGGAACGGAAAGAATTTAATTACGCAAAATTATTCCCAACTAAATTATGAATAAATTGATTTCTTAAAATAATAAGAAAATTCAACCCCCGAATTTTGTTGGGGGTTTCAGTGGTACCAAAGCAGAAAATGGTCACTTTTCTAAAAAATGTCTATATATTCGTGGGAAATTTTAAATTTCAAAATTTCAGTTATAATTCCTTGAAGGGATGACATAATACAACTAATAATATAAAAGTCTTAAGGGATTATCTAAAAAGTTATATTTTTAAAATGACTTCGAACATCGATTTTTAAGAAATCCAATCATTTTTAGAGCATTGAAAAAATCATTATGTTAATTTTAGAAAATCAATGATTTACATTAAATTTAACTGATTTTATATTAAATTTTCTATCAATTAAATTATTTTGAAAAATCGACCTGCCAAAAATCGACCTCCCGAGATTAGACTTAAAATTTAGGAAAATAGGGAAAGATTTAAAAGAAACTCGATAAAATGACAGAATGAAATAGGTAACCAGAAAATGGTCGGAAAATGTTGAAGATATCCCAGTTCAGCTTAGAGTTTTATTAAGAGGTTCAAAACGACTTCATTATTTCAAAATCGTCTTATTAAATTTATTTTTTAAGATAGAAGAAGTATAGTAGACACTGGGAGGTACATGAAATTTTTCAGAATAAAGTAGTCAATTTTATTAAAATTATTATGGAAGATCAGGGCGGAGTAACAAGGAAACCTAATTATTTCTAAATAATTTTGATAGTTGAACGACCTTATAAATTCGCGTTTTTGAAAGCTGTAAAAATTAATTAAAAACCATTTAAAATTTCTATTGAATTTTATTTATTTCAGACTTTTAGGTTACAATAAATAATTTTTAAAAAAATCAATATAAATTATTACCGCCCTGTAATTTTAAACCGATTATTATTTACCAAACAATTTTTAAATTGATGTCATTTAAAATTAATATTAAAAATAAATTTTGTCGGTGCTGGATTTGGTTAAGGAATTGACACCACGTGCGTTTATTTCGGTTATGCGATTTATAAATTAAATTCGATCCATATTTAATTCAACGAACTCTTTCTTTAACGATCCGAAAATTGAATAACATTAATTATAAAAATAAATAAATTCTATTCGGCTTCTTAGAATCGGATAAGATATAAAGAATAAAATTAGAATTAAAAAAATTTAACAAATTTAAAATTTAAATTAAAACCGATTATTAATGAATGGTATCCATTCATTAAAAGAATCAATTACATTTATTATTTATTTGTGAAACATTAGTCAATGTCAGGTTTTTTTTTTTTTTATTATTTTATTTTAAATTCATTTCTTCAACATTTAATTTAATTTATTCCGTAATTGTATTTATTTAATTTAATTCAAATTAATACGTGTATACGAGTATAATCGGAAATTAAATACGAAATATCTTAAGTATTTATACACGCATGATATGCGTATATAAATACGGATGGGATATCGTATCCAAAATTTATCCGCCCTAATGTTAAGGAAATAAATTTTAATTTTTCTGCTCGATATACGAAGAAGGACATTTTTATTTAAATAAATGAAATAAAAAAATTTCTTTTCTGACAACAGAAAAACATGTTAACCGGGGGCCGATTTCTATGGTAATTTAATTGAATTAAAAATTAAAAGAAGAAATCAATTGAGATAAGATTTGTGGTGCAGAAGAAATAACAACATTTATTTTTCTATTATTTCTTTATTTTCGGAAAAACTATAGCTAATCAATTTTATTTTATTTTTTTTTCGAAAAAGAATACCTCTCATACGTTAGTTTCAATATTTAATTGCAAATTTAAATTCCAACTTGAGACACAACTCTATTCTCAATTATAAGATGAAATGGACCATATCTAAGTTCTGTATACAGTTTTTTTTATTGTATTCAGGCCAATATCACGTTTCTAAAAGACAATTGATTGGGTTTCTTTGAAAGTTTCTTGATCAATTAAAATTCGAATCGATCGAAGAAAAAATTAATTCAAACTTAACATCCTTCCCTTCGATAAATTAAATTTGTAGATATAAAACATGCAATTAAAAATTTGTTTAATTAAATGGAAAAATGCATAAATTTATTAACCAATTATTTAAGACTGAATCGGCGAAAAAAAATAATTATTATTAAAATTATTTCGCCAATTTCCTAAAGATATTGAAGGATTTTTTTTCTGCAGAAAAAAACCACCACATTTTACGGCTACTTACTATTGCGAATCTAATAACAACCAGATAAAAAATAATAAAATGGACAGAAAAATTATGCATTCTGTTGGTTTGCAACCATTGAAGGCTAAACACTTCGGTGGGCGTTCTGTTAAAAATAGAGGAAAAAAAAAATTTAAATGAATTCACTTGAAATTTATGATGACAAATTAATTCTTTTACACTAATAAAGCATAATAAATGTATGGCGATTTTTGTGATTTATATGTTATGCTTTTTTTTTGTCATCGATTTTAATCTCCTTACGGATTAGATGTTGGTTTATTTTTCTCAATCAGAAAACAGGGTGAATAGAAATTTACCGGAATTGAGAATTACCCATTTACTAGCTAGCCCTTTACATGTCCATCGAACAATACTCTTTTAACTTTGATATACTATAATATTGTAGTATATGAGTGTCCTATTACTAATAACCATTAAATTTAGGACTGTGTCTGAGAAACTAAAGGCAACATTAGGCTTACTAACCTATAAACGGCTATTGTATCCACCCAAGTATAAATGTGCTGGGAAATCTAATACTTTTAAATAAGCTCTGTATTATGCCCTGCATGCATGACAACTTACACATGGGTCAATGGGCTTGCCATTTATACCCATGAATTCCAATTTACCCTTATAAAATATGTCAGTCGTAATATTATTTGGTTTACACATATTCTTTTCTTTTTTTCTTATTAGAACTTAGTATTCCACGAGGATGAGATATATATTTAATTTTAATGAAGCTAAATATTATTACTATAATTATAAAAATTATGTATGCATCTATTAAATAAATAAATAAATAAATAAATAAAATAAATATTCAATTGGGAATTTAACGAATAGGACCTATAAATTTTTACTGCTAAAAGAGGGCTTAATTTAAACTTAAGAGATTTCATTGCTAACATTATTTTAAGAACGCCCAAATGGCAGATTGATAATTTCTGATATTGAGCATTCAATGTTAGAAAATAGAATTATATAAATTCTTTATAATCTAATTTTATTTAACTAATTTAAGATTTAAATTGTAATTAGAATCTATTTATTAAAATCAAGTAAACTCTATGATGAAATTAAGAAATGATCTGCTAGACTTAAGTAAATATATGACCCGAATAAAGATTATAAATGATCGTTATTTCAAATATGGTTGACTGTAGCTTTTTATAATTTATTTATTTAATTATATTCATCATCATCTCGCCTAATTTTCAAAAGTTAATTTTTAATTAATTATAAACTTGAAATCGATAGGGAATTTTAATTTTAGTAAATGTTTATCCCGATATTAATAAATAAATAATGAAAATAATCTTTACTTTCCAAAACTGAGTTAAATATGCTCAGCTTTATCCCGGTAATTTCTAATAAATTGGAGACTGGATTGGATATACATCTTTGAAAATAAAGACTAAAAATTCGAATTTACAGTAAATATTTTCTCAGTTTTAGAGGTTTATGTTTCAATTTAAGAACACATTATGTTCATGCTTCATTCGAGCATATACATAATTATATGTTAGATGAGTTATGGCGGGTTAGCGGGCAGCGCCGTATTATGACATTTTCGGGCCCTATGCAAGACTTCGACCACGGACCCCTACCCTGGGAATATTTGGAAATCAAATTATCAAACCTCCTTAAGATCCTATATTTCATTCTAAAAGTCTTTTTTTATTACAACATTTCGATTGAATTTTCTTATTCTAGCGTAGGCTTGAATTAAAGACTTCATTAATAAAGTATCTCCGTTAATTGCTTAGAAAAGTTTTTTCAAAAATACTTCATAGAAAATTTTACCGTTTTGTAAGTCAATTTTCAACGGAATTTTAAATATTTATACTGCAAGAGAACCCCCTCATCTTACGATGTTGATAGTTTCCCTTAGTTACCGCCTATTTGAATTATTATTGAGATTTTAAAATTTTAAATTAATCATTTTCCAGAAAAGTACAATTTTTTTCCTATCGTCTGTGTATATCGAACCCTCTAAAATCTAGGGGGATGATTTTTTAAAAAAGTTTGTCCCTCAATTTCCCCACTAGGTTTAGTAGGTAGGTTTAATTTCGTATAATCACAATTTCCGGTTCCTCAAGAAAATTTCCTTGAAATTTCATATTACCAAAAATGGTAAAAATTCAGGACCAGAAAAATTCTTTAAAATTCGATTTTTTGGCCAAAATATAATAAATTTAAAAACGGATGGTTTTTTCAAAAAATTTTCTTAATAAAAACTCTTCGAAAATAACTTGGAAATGAGTTGGTATTATTAGGAAACAAATTTTTTTGAAAAAAAAAATTTCGTTAGAAATTGGAACAAAAATCGTTAAATTTTATTGTAATTTTTACAAGGCGAATTTTTAAAGGATTTTAAATACATAAGTTGGGAAGGGACCTCTCGCAGTTAAGGTATTAATATATCCCCCTAGTTACTGTCTATTTGAATCCATATCAAAATTTCTAAATTTTAAACTTTCCAAAAAATTATAACCATTTTCCAGAGAAGTACAAATTTTTCGATCGTCTGTGTATATCGACCCCCCCTAAAATCAGGGGGATAATTTTTTTTAAAAAGTTTGTTCTACGATTTCCCCACTAGAGCCTTAGGTTTAATTTTCTGTAATCATAATTTCTAGTTCCTTAAGAAAATTTCCCGGAAATTGAATATTTCCAAAGGAGTGTCAGAAAATTTCTTTAAATTCGATTTTTTCGGCAAAATGAAAATAAATTTCAAAACGGATGATTTTTTTTAAAAAAATTTTCTTAATAAAAACTCTTCGAAAACTACTTAGATATGATTTGGCATCATTAGATTAAAAAATTTTTGAAAAAAAAATTTCCCTAGAAATTCAAACAAAAATCGTTCAATTTTTTGTTTTAATTATTACAAGGCGCTTTTTTAAAGGTTTTTAAGCACCTAAGTTAAGGGGGGGAGACCCCCCGCAGTAAAGGTATTGATAGATCAGTAAAGGATTGACTAGGCAGCTGCCTAGTTTGCCTAGCCCTGAGTTTGGCTCTGTTGCGGGCACCTCATAACATGCATATTTTAAATTATTTGACATTTATTATTTGGTAGAGTGGTCGTGTACAATATACAACCCATATTCATCATCCATAGTAATAATAGATCTTAAATTTTATCCTATTAATTTTAAAATTTAACAAATATATGCTTGATATTGTCCTCCCCATCAACCTAAATCTAGGAACACATTTACTTAAAATTAGTATTCTGAATATTATCCTATTGTACATCATATAAAATCTACGGACATATATTTTAAAAATTAGCGTACAGGAGCTGCATACATACATTCTATCCCTTAAATTCTAGACCATTAGACCATAGCAGATATATAATCATATTAAGAACGTATTTGCTTAATGTTATCTTAAATTATATTAGATCTAAGAACAAAATTGCTAACATTCAGTAATGAGCAGCTACATTTTATCCTTTTAAGTATAGAACTTAGCATATATGTCCTTGATGTATAATCTTAATTCCCGCTGAATTTCAGATCACCTTTACTAAAAATCCTATCCCTTAATTTTAAGAACCAAGCATGCTAATATTGAGTGATTCATATTGTATTATATCACCTAACATCTAAGAAATTATTTTCTAAAATTAAGCATAGAAAACATTAGTTCTATTCCTTCATTTCTAACATCTGACATATTATATACATGCTACCAAAAAATAATTGTCAAAGCAAGAGATCGATTGAGGGGGTTTTAGGAATTGGCTCCAGCGATTGATTGTCTAAAACACCATACCGGATATATGACATTGTGTGTAAAAGTCCCACCGGATCCAAAATATTCCTAAATTTTTCTCAAAGAATGACGGCAAATTATTAAATTAATTAAATGGTAATTGTTCATATAACTTTAAATAAGTAACGAGTAAAGTATTGATGACAATTAATGATGATGATAGTTTTTTTTTATTATATATTGAGACTAAAATTAAGAATATTAAATTAAAAATAAGAAAAGGAACAATTTACTATTATTAAGTAAATAGAGCTTAAACTTAATATTCAATTGCTTGGCGCAAAATATTAGTTTGCTTGATTTCATGCCCCATGTACTGGATAATTTTTTCCGTATATGGCCGTTCTTTCGCATGTCTGAGGTTTAGTATTTTCGATCCGATAAAAATTTATTTGTATCAGAGCCCCCGAATTACGTAAAATTGTTCTCAAATAAATAATGAACAAATTTGAAAAATTTGATTTAATTTTCTAAGACATAATTTCTTATCCCCAGGGAAATTTTGAATTTCAAAATTTGAGTTAGTATTCATTTAGGTGATAATCTAATAAAAATTACATCAGCCACCGATTCTTCCAGACACCCAATAATTTCTTGAAAATTTTGTGTCAATTTTTTTATTAAAAAATTTTATTAAGAAAACTTCCTCCAATTTGATTGAGCCAATTCTTCCTGAATAGTCGATGAGCTAGAATCAAAAGTAATTTCAGGATTTTGAGAAATAAAATAAATTTAGTCAATTACGAGGTTTATATTGGAAATTTTTATTATTTCCCGGTATTCTTTATTAATTGCAAAATAAATTTTTTTCAAAATTTGGTTAAAAAAAGGTTCTCCAATTTGATTGAACCAATTTTTTCTGGATAGCTGATGAGTTATAAATTAAAATGTAATTTCAAGGCTTTTAGAAAGAAAATCATTTGAGCGAATTATGAGCTTACCATTTGAAAATTGATTATTTTCGGGTATAAATCTTAATTAATCGAAAAGTAAATTTTTTATTTCAAAATTTTGTTAAGAAAACTTTCTACAATTTGAACGAACCAATTTTTTCTGGATAGCCGGTGATAGCTAAATTAAAAACTAATTTCGGGGTTTTGGAAAAAAAATCATATGAGCCAAATACGGTCTTATCTTCGGAAAATGTTTATTTTCCCGTATATTTCCTTGTTAATCTCGAATCAATTTTTTAAATCAAAAATTTTATTAAGAAAACTTTCTCCAATTTGAATCAACAAATTTTTTCTGGATAGCCGGTGATAGCTAAATTAAAAACTGATTTCAGGGATTTTGAAAAAAAAAATTATTTGAGCGAAATTTGATGATAGAAACCAAACGCATCATATGGAAAAACCTAATCAAATAAGAAATAAATTAATCGGGTTGGTTGGGATAAATGTATGCTAGTCCAATATTATGTGTGAATTCCTTCGTAATCTGCCCAAACCCAGTCCTCAAACTGTATACATAGCGACTCGAAACGAGGGACTCGGACTTTATTTCTGAATGGGCTTTTTCCTCATTTTAATTTAAAGGAATTATGAATAAATGAAGAAAAATAAGAGATTTGAAGTAGAAAATCGCTAATAAACGAAAGACTAACGCAAATGTTTCTGCTCTCATTATTTAATCATTTTCGAAGAATATGATATTTTCCTACGGACTCTCGAGGATTTTACAATTTTTTTCAGAATTTGATTTGAGTTTTTTTCTACGTCTAGCGGATTTTTATCTATTCTTTTGAACTCTCCCCAGTTCGTTCAGATATTCTAGCCCTATCTAATATTTTACTAGCTTTTTACACCTTTTCTCAATCTAATTGTTATTCGATTTTTTTTTGCTTTTTGGAAATTTCCGAACTGTTAAGATATTGGAGGATTTTATCTCGATTTATTTGTCAGATTTATTCCCTGAATTTATTCCAAATTTTCTACATTGAGAATACGATATTCTAAGATTTTAAAATCAATTTACCCGATTTTTAATTGTCGTAATTTACCCATAAATATTTTAATTTTAAATCACTTTATTTCATTCCATATTTTACTGTGAAGAGTGCCTTTTAAACGCTGAGCGCTAAACGAGGTATGCCTACAATCCGAATAAGACATGCTTGCATCAATATAATTGGTAGGTGAATTTGAATAATTATAAATAAATATTTATAGCATAATTAATGTATTTTTAATTTATTTATATTTAATTTATTTAATAAATTCAGTATTTTACAACATCTCTTTTACTATCTTCCAGAACCTTCATTTTAATTTTAATTTTCTACATCTGGAACATTCCGGCCTCCATGTATAAAATCTGAAAGTTAATCATTTCTGGTTTACCAGATTTTTTCCAGTTATTTAAAATCCGAATTAAATTTGTGTCAGTATGTCTGATTTTTGATAATTTTTCAATTATTAAATAATCCTTTTTGGTTGCCGTTATTTGCGTAATCTTTCTTAAGTTGTTCTAAAATATGTAAAAATTCAAACAGGTTAAGTAATGGAATGGAATGGACCAACTCCGTATACTGTATGCGACAAAATATTAATCCATCCGAATGAGAAATAAAAAACAATTTATTCAATTTTATATAGAAATATACAATACTCAGGGTTTCTATTATATAGTCGTAGTCTGTACTTATAGTAAATCAAAAATAACGAAAAATGATAAAAAACAACTTCAAAATTTTATTAAAAATTAATATATTCGAATATGAGATAAAAAAAATATTTATTTACAACAAAATCCAAACCAATAACAATGAGATCGAGCGAATAAAAAACACCGATCAAAACCAAACCATTAACAAATATTTTTCTTTTGATGAGATCGAGCAAAAGAAAAACGGTAAACCGAGAAAAAAATGATCACAAATACTCTGTAACTTCTTGAATGGAGAAAAAAAAGATCGGATTTGGTTGAGTAAAAGAAGAAAAAAAAGAAGTTACGATTATAAATTTCTTTTCATACGATGGATATATGGTATTAATATTAAAAATATAACGTATCCAAGCAGCATTTCTTTTAAAAAGTGATCTTTCCATATGCCTTATGTAATGGAAAGATAAAAAAAAAACTTTACTAAACATTAAGAAGCAAGATCATATATTAAGAATTTCTGTATTCAACATGCATTCATGTTAATATTGATTGTACAAGATCGCACACAAATGATCGTTTTTTTTGTATTAATGTTTTCTTAAAGAACCTTAAGTATATATCGAGAGGTGTAGATATAATATATTCGTAATGTAACGTAATGATAACCATAACCATAACCACTTACCAATTGAAAAGCTCTTTAGAATCAACCAACAAATTTTCAGATATAAGATTTAAGATCGTTTTCTTAATATATATATATTCAAAAACAAACAGTTATAATCCAATTAGAAGTGTATATACGGAATATATCTACGATCATAAATCGAGCTACTATATATCCACTTCAGAAGAGAACAGTTCTTTTAGCCACTTAAGAGATAATGATGATAATCGAAAATATTAATAAATCTTATTTTTAACGGATCGTATATAACTTATCTCGATCACAAAATTATCATTAATTTCAAATTATTTTTTATTTATTAGTTTCCATCCGGTTTACTCTTTTTTATATCGATCAGTCTAATTATTATTTTTTTTTATTTAAAATTAATTCAAATGTTTAAAGATTAAATTTATTTAAATATTTTCGATCTCCGTTCGTATAACAATTTTTAAATAATACTTGGGGTACTTATATCTCTGGTGTAAAAGATATTAATCGAAGTCGAATGGTACTCTCACGTTTCGCGGTTATATCTTAACTGATCATAAGGTTTTTATGAAACGATCGCTTTCCTAATAAAACGTTTGTCCAACTATATATGAATTCATACAATGATCGATCGTTTTATAAAAAAAAAAATGTTTCTTTTATGAAAGCGATAGCATAAAAAGCTCGGAATGGTAACTGTTAAATTCTCTTTCGATAGGGCTGCTAACTAGCGATCAGAATGTTTGTGATCGTAAAATTTGAGATAAGATCAACCGATATGCTAATAAATTAGATTAGATTAACAATCAAATCCTTTTCTTCGGGTTTGAAATCACCTTTTGATGGGAAATTATCCGAAATTACTCGGAGAAATTAAAAATCTGAAATTTAGATTTCAAATCAATTAATGGGTGACTCTTTGCTCTACAGACATTTTGATCAGCAAGTTTTTTTTTCGAGCATAACAATTGGCTCAAATCCCACAACCCTGAAATTAGTTTTTAGTTTAACTCATCAAATACTTTCAGTATTTGCCCAAATACTGAAAATTTGAGCCTAAAATAAAAAAATTTTCATGGAAATAAATTTTATTCAAAATTTATTTCCAAAAAAAAAAAATAGAAAAAAATCGATTGACGAGTGAAGAAGGAAATTGATAATTTTCCGAGCTCAAAACTGGCTCAAAAATATTTTTTTCGAAAAATCCTGAAATTACTTTTTCAATTGGCCCATTAAGTATTCAGAAAAGAAAAATTCGCCCAAATTTAACCAAATTTACTTCATAAAAAAATCAAATCCAATTTTATCACCGAAAAATTACGAGAAAATTGATAATAATTTTCCCAAGCTCTTAATACGCTTAATAATTTTTTTTCTTCAAAATTCTGAAATTACTTTAGCTAAATTTTGTTTAGCTTATTGAGAACTCAGCAAAAAAATTTCAACCAAATCGAACGAAATTTTCAAGATAAAAAATGTAAATCAAAATTTATAATCGAAAAAACAACCGGAAAATTGATTGATTAATGTAGAAGCCAAAATTAGCTCACAATTGGCTCAAAAAATTTTTATTTGGAAGGGAAAATTGATTTATAAATGGTTGGGGATATTTTAGGATTTTTTTTAAAGAATATACCAACTATTTCTGAATATAGTCGAGCTCCAATTTCAATTTTAATTTGAGAATTCTCTAGTAATGTTCAAGTTTTATCGAAGAATGACCGACATTTTCAAAAATACTAATATATTCCTAATATGCGGAATGATTTTAAGGAAATACAGGCCCGGGTTAAGCTGTTCACGGGCCGTAGGCCCGATTTGAATCTCCAACTCTAATTTATTTCATTAACATCCGTACCTTTTTTATAGAAGCTCTGAATAAATTTAAAAAACTGTAGTAAAGCTTTAAGCTTTACTTCAAACTATCAAAATAATTTAATGACGTAACTCAAGCTTATATACGAACTCATCGAAAGCTTTTAGTTCTTTTAGTTTTGAATAAAATTTTATATCATTGAAAAAATTTGATTAGAAAGTTTTCTGGTACGTTTCTCGTTTATTTCAAATTTTTATATCGTATCAGATCCGGTTTTTTCCGGATACCGGGGGGGATGGAAAATCTTTATTTTACAAAGTTGAAAGTTGCTTAGAGCTTTCGAGATTTTTAATCATTTATTTTGGAAAAAGTTGAAATTTTCTTAAAGGATCGTTATTTGGGTAGAAAATACATTTTAACATGGAAAAAAATGTAATTAGAGCTTTCGTTGCGCTTTTAATATTTTGAATAATTTCTCGCCGGAAATTCCATATTTCTTTTAAATTTTATGAATCCGATGAAAATGCGATTCCAAATTATATAAAATCAAATTTTCATTTTAAGCTTTCAATGAGCTTTCGAGATTTTTGAATCTTTTTTTGAGAAAATTTGAAATTTTGTTAAGGGATTTTATCTGGATAGAAAATAGATTTTAAAATGTCAAATTAAGGTTCGGAAGTAAAGCGCTCTTGGAGCTTTTGTACAAAATGTTTAGTTCTGATATTTTTCTATTTTTTCTCGACTAATTTGTAAATTTTCTGCATCATTGCATTTGTTTGGATCGGAAGAAAATTATCGGGAAATCCGGATCAAATAATATACCGTACTTTACGCTTTAATATTAACCCTTAAATAGTAGAGGTTTCATATAGATATCAGGAAGGCATTAACGGATGATTGGCGAAAGTTTGTCTAATTTCCAAAATGAATTTTTAAACGAAACATTTAAGGGGTTGAAAAATTACCTTGAAGTGAAATTAGTCTGAAATTTTTTTTTGGAAATTAAATATTAAAAATTTCGATTTAAAATCATTTAAAAGGATGACTTCTTCGTTTTGTTGGAATAAAAACATTTAGGGGCTTTCCTGCAAATTTTATTTTCATACATTTTTTTTTAAAATACTGAGATATTCTTGACAATTTTAGAATTAAAAAAGAGTTATTATTTAGGGAATTTGTAAATATACGTGAACTTCAATCTCCTTGATATCTTTTTTCCATGAAAATTCGAACCTGCATTTGGGAAATTTGAGTGATTAAGCAAGAGAAAATGACCAAAAAATTATTTTAAACTTTATTTCGTCCTAGGACGATTATCGGCGCAAGAGAAATATTTTTAAAGAAAATTATCGTCAAAACTCCTTCGCGAGTTATAATTTCCGATTCTTAGGCTATTTTTGGGACGAATTAAATCCCAAATTAATTTTTTATCTTATGGTATTTCCAGCAACATACTTTGATCATAATAAATTATACATAAATTCTCTAATGACTCAAGAATTACATAGAAGACTCGTCAAATTCCTCTAGAGAGTTTTAGGCAAAGAAAAAATTGTTCGAGATCGGATTATCTCTGTTGTACTGCGAGTAGAGAGAACAAATCTCTTCAAATGCCATTCTTTAAATCTTGGCTAATTTTTTAATAAAATTTTTAAAATTTTTCGATTTCGAAGGAATTTTGGATTTTCATAAAATTTTCAAATTTTGATAAAATTTTCCGATTTCCAAAAATTTTTTCGATTTATAACAAAATCTCTGATTTTGATGAAATTTTCCAAATTTCATAAAATTTACCGATTTTGATGAAATTTTTGAATTTTGATCAAATTTTTGTAATTTTCAAAATGTTCCAATTTTCATGAAATTCTTGGATTTTCAAGAAATTTTCCGAAATTCTTGAAATTCTTACAATATTCAAAAAATTGTCCAATTTTCCTTTATTTTGATTCATATTTTTTTTTGCAAAACTATCTGGATTATATAATAAATTGCATAGGCTAATCCTGTAAGTTTTAAGATAAGAGGACTGGTAGATAATTTTTATGAAATGAGAATGAGATGTCCTCTCATCTGAACTGCCGTCCCGTCCCATTCGTCCATTATTGATCTGACAATCCTATCATTTTAAAAGCATCCAAAAGAGTATACTCGACGGTATATCCAAGAGTTACAAGGGGAATTGGATAAATTAATTCTTTGTTTCTCAAGAGAATAATTGAGAAATGAGCTTTTAGGTGGGATCGAATATATATATATTTAAAATAATAAATATATATATATAATATATATATATATAATAATAT
>JANTOP010013352.1:0-14679 GCA_027564815.1 Symmerus nobilis | reverse complement strand
ATCGCGAATAAAGTTTATTTTTTTTATTTCTGAGTTTTAATAACTTACGGTTGTACCATGGAGGATTATTAGAGTGACAATCAATTTTCCTTGGGACGTATCTGCTAAAACTTTCATGTAATGTTTTATAGAAGAAGTTATAGACCAAATTCTAAGTTAATATAATTCGGTTCAAGATTAAACAGATTATGTTCCCAATCGATATTTTCTAGATAATTATTAAGCGTTCTATTTTCTTGTATTTCCAATACCAACTTCTATTTAAAACAATTTTATTAAAAACCTTTATGTATTTTCTTGTATTTCCAATATCAAATTCTATTTGAAACAATTTTATTAGGAATCTTTATGTATTTTCTAAAATGGAACCAATCAATCACCGGTAATTTTATAGAGCCATCACTTGGCCAAAAAACAAAGAACGACCGATTCTTCTGTTTTTCCACTCTCGAGACGTTGACCGACCGACGTTAAAATTCGATTTTTGTTTTGGTCTTTTGGGACCCAAGACTAGAATACGACTTAATTACGGCTTAATTTCGATAAATGCGATATCAACAAATCAGTCTGTTCCCATAATGTGTACAAAGTCCGCGATCGGACTTTGTACCGTGCATATTTTAGCATATTTGGAGAGGGTTCGTACCAGAATGGTGCATACCAAATATCCAGGTTTCGACTTAATGGGTTTTGACCTGGAATAGTGCATGCCGCACATTCAGGTCACAACACGCACATAGCGTAACACCTACAATTTTTATGAATTTTTCTCCAAATTTCTCACCGTTTTGACTCTTCTTCCACTTTATCACTTTTAATCTGTCATTTCTCGACTATTTCTAGACGTTTCTGATTTTTTTTTCGATTTTTCACGGTATTTCGACGACATTTCCTACGTCTTCCCGCCTTTCTACGCCCAAAATTGCGAGAAAAAGCGGGAAGAAAATGGAACCTAATTGGATAAGTATCGAGACAATTTCAAGCAAATTTAACCAAGAAAAGTCGTATAAATCCGATAAAAATTTATACACGAAGTGGTACGGTGAGAAATAGTCGACAATTGGTAATATATAGTTTGGTAAAGTGGGGAAAACATTCAGAGAAATTCAGTAAAATATCTAATGGTAGATTTACTTCACTATCTCCGACTTGTCCCTGACCTTTGCTGACATTTCACGAATCTATAAGAGATGTGAGCAAAAATTCGGATTAATAACAAGAAGCGGCTGGCATATCAATTTTGTAGTTGTTATTTTAGGTGTGCTCTGCTCGTTCTGCGCATTAAACTGTACGCCTCTGATGTAAACGGGCCAAAGTTAGATAATGAGTTATGGAAATTGGTCTATAAATTTCTACAATTATTTTGCTTGAGAGATCGCTGTTCCACTTTGGAACGGTAGTTTAGAGCTAATCGAAAACGTTTATTATTTGTATTTCTAGAGGAAACCGGTGATTATGATCCGAACGTTCACACTAAGGAGTACATATCTAATTTGAAACTTTCATTACGACAGACCGACGAATTACAGCAGAAAATTATCGAATTACATAAAAAACGGGATGCAAGGCAGGAGCCACAATTAGCCATAAATGAATTTCTATTAATTGCTAGGGCATTAGAAACGTACGGCGTTGATTACCATTTAATTAAGGTAATGGAAAGTCAGCTACAACAGACCCGTTTTTGAAATTGAATATTTTTTTAGGACCACCGAGGTAATCAACTGTATTTGGGAATAAATCATTCAGGTATAAGTACGTTCTCATCTGGACGTCGCATCCAACATTTCCGATGGAACGAAGTGCATAAATTGAATTTTGAAGGAAAGATGTTTATAGCGCATCTAACTTATACGGATCGTGAAAGTAGGGAACCGGTAAGACTTGATTTTAATAACCGGGAAACCAGGATTCTAATAAAATATTTCCATAAAGAAAAAACATACTGTTGGCTTTAAATGTCCGACGGGAACAGCTTGCAGCTATGTCTGGCGTTGTGCGATTGAACAAATGTTATTTTTCACGTAATGTTAACGGATTTATAAACATTTTATTATTTTTATTAATTTAATTTGTTTAGATTGTCGAATAGTCGAAATGCGGCCGTTATGAGCGGTGGCGGTTTTATGCGAAGCACAAAATTTCGGTATTCGGGTCGAACGGAACGGGAAATCCTAACGGAAAGTTTGAATGCCCTGAAACAACAACATTTGCTGAGCCAAGGGAGCCCAAAAAAACGTAAGGCAAATAGTGTTCCAGCAACTCCATCCAGCCCACAGCCGGAAATTACTGAAATTCGTAAGATTGATTCATAAACAAATCGGAATGCAATCCATTCTGCTATATTCTGGGAAATGATATTCCTAATTATCTGGAATGCAGTAAAGTGTTAACGTAATTAGATTAATTTCTTTTTATTTTTTATTTGAAGGATATTGCAGTTTACCGCGATCGACAATGTCGGAACCGTTGGAATGTCCTGAACATATGTTGACATATCCTTTTGATGATAGTACACCGCAATTGGAACCTGTATCAGAGGAAAATAGAAGATATTTGGGTATGTTTCGTAGGTTCTTCAATGACATTATTAATTAATAATTGATTCGTTTACTTTTAGGCAGTGGACATATCGGAATGTTAAATTATTTTCGGGATTCGCTAGACCATTCGTCTACGGAAAGTGGATTTACAACATTAATTGAAAACCGTATAAAAGAGAATTTATTTAATATTTTTTTTTTAGAATTAAATTTCCTCTTATTTCCGAATTTTAGTTCCTAATGATAAGCATGCCGACCACGATTATCAACAGAAACAGCTAAAGAATATTTGCTTGATCAATCAACAGAATGCAATAAATATCGCCAAAAGTAGCAAGAAGTTCTCATTGATAAATGCATTTATACCGTCCTTAATATTTGTTGTGCTGTCATTTATTGTAACGGCTATTTTTATTTTAGAATCTGATTCAGAAATGCTGACCACATTTAAGCGTTGGCCTGAAATGATTAGCTTACGATATCAATATTATCAACCATTAAAAGAGTTTTTATATAATGCATTTGAAAGTAATTAAAAATGAAAAGCAATAAAAACAGTAAATTAAATAATTTATTGATAAATAATTATTGACCCCCCCCCCCCTACACCCCTGAAATCTAAGCGGTACATCATATATGTAATATGAATTGGCGTTAAATTTAACTCGAAAGTTTTCTGTGTGTAGGCGTGCCATTCTTTTTGGTATATAGTGGGTATACCTAACCGAAACCTATATAAAACTCTGTTAATTCTAATGCTAAATTACTGAAATGTTGGCAAAAATTTCCCTGAAAGATGCACACTTCTCTCGCATATAAAATGAAATTAATGTTTGATGTATGAGGATCGACCTATTGTCGACCCAAGTAATTTTCTAAACCTAGATGCTCGATTTTTTACAGGATCGATAATGGACTCAAGTAGCTTCTTAAACCTAGAGGGTTAATAAATCAATCCAATTTGTTATCGGGCAAATACGAACGAAACTCAGGGGAAGGCTTAGGAATTCCGTAAAAATTAATATTTTCAAATTTGGAAGTGGATTTAAATAGAGGATGATTTGGGTGAGCTATCAATACCTTAAAGTCAGGGGTTCCCTTTTAATATTTATTTTATATATTAATATTATGTCTGGGATAAGATTTTCTGGGCGAAATTTAAGATTTTCGGAAAATGCTTCAAGAAAGTTCCAAAAGCTCATAGAAGCTTTAAATTAAAATATTATTTTAGTCAGTATGGAATCTAATTTTTGCTCCCAATAATTAAATTTAAATGAAATCGGAAACTTTCGTTCGAAAGTCGTGTGGAAAATTAAAATATCTACGAAAGCTTTAGTGAATTGAATTGAATTGAATTGAAAATTCAATCCATCAGCTATCAGCCTGAAATTTTGGAAAAATTATATGCTTTCTATGAACTTTCAAGATTTCTGATGAATGTTTTTTGGGGAAAATTTTAAAATATCGTGAAAGGATCGATATGTGGATAGAAAATAGATTTTAAAACGTAAATTGCGTTCAAAACTTAGAGCTTTCTTTGAACTTACAAGGGGCTGAGAAACTTTTCAGCGAAATTTTCATATTCTATTGAACTTTCGGGATTTTAAAGCTTTATTTTGGAAAAAGTTAAAATTTCATTATTGGGCCGTTATCTGGATAGAAAATCAATTTCTAAGTGCACAAAATTAAGTTTCAAACTTAGAGCTTTCGTTGTGCTTTTAATAGTTTGGATAAGCTTTCTGCGAAAATTGCATATTACATTTACATTTAAGAATGGGCTAAAAATTATATTCCAAATTGTATAGAAGGACATTTTAATGTTAAGCTTTCAATGATCTTTAGAAATTTTGTAAGTTTTTTTTGTTAAAGGATCGTTATCGGAATAGAAAATATATTTTAGAACGTTAAAAATTAGGTTTGGAAAATCAAGTTTTCTAGGAGATTTTAAGTTTTTACAAAGCTTTCGTACGAAAAGTTTAGTTTTGTAATTTTTTTATTTTTCCTCAACTAATTTATAAACTTCCTGCGTCATTAGTTTTTTTTGCATCCGAAGAAAATAATTGAGGAATCCGGATCAAATGTCGCGATGTCCGATATTCATATTTCTCGGTGCGATACCTTACTAATTTTTGATATTTCTTAGATAAATTTCAACTTTTCCGAAATATTTAATTTTTGTATTATTACCTAACTGTCAAAGCAATTTTCTGCGTTTTTACATTTTTTTGACCGACCGAAGAGATTTTTAATAAATATAATAATTTAATAAATAATATTTTGATGAAAATCAACAGGGCAGAAATTCAAAATTTTCCAACATTTCTTTTGAAACGGAGAAAATATTAAATGAGCAAAATAGTTTATAATAATATCAATAATTAATTAATAATAATAATATTAATTTATAATATTCAATAATAACAATTAATTGAATAATGAACCAAATAATTTCACAAAATTGAAAAAAAATTACCCTCTAATTTTGGTGGACGAAATAATTAAATAACAACTATTCTAACAAATTGTGCTATAATTTCCTGAAAAATTCCAAATTTCAAAATATAAATCACAATCCGTTTTAGAGGGTGGCTATTATTGGATATTTTTACAGGTGTTGATTATGTTTAATAGTTAAATACTTTAAATTTGCGACTTACCGAGAAGTTTCGGTTAATAATAGGAGGCCTACAATGGAAATACATACTGGATATTCTACTTTAACTATGTTAAGTTTATTTAAGCGGCTATTTGATTGTACCGCTTTTGAACTATTTACTGATAATTTTGCTAATCATTTTTGGAAGCTAATTAAACTTTAATTAGATAAATATTGTTGCCAATTTCAGGTTTTGTTAAGAGATGGAATATTTATTATCAAGTTTTTTGAGAAACTTATCATTTGAATTCAGGGTTTCTTTGGTTATCTATTGTAAGTATTTAAGTCAGGATTTTTTTTTTGTGAAATTGGGACGAAACTGTAAATGTTTTATTAAAAAAAATTTCTTGTGCGTAATTTCTCTTTAGGTAAGGAACCCTTTTAAACCAAATTTCGTAAATAATTTGCCGTTATTGAGATACCCTAAAATTATATTGATTTAAAGGTAATCTTAAGAAATAGTTTTCACGAAATTTTAAGATTTTTTTGAAATTTTCCAACTTTCGGATTTTTTAATCTTTCGAATTTTTATCAAATTGTTGAAATTTAAAAAAAAAAAATTTTTAATTTTCCCGAAATTTTCAAAAATTTTTATCGAAATTTATGAAATTTTCAAATTTTTGAATTTTAACAAAATTTAATAAAGAAAAAATAATTTAAAGAATTTTAATTTAATAATTTAATGATAATTTTGTTTCCAAAATGAACCACCCCCTCATCCCTCATACTCATCCGTAATAATATTTTAATTGAATCAATTTGGTGAGTGTGGTTCGTTCAATTTCAGAATTTAATTACTAAGAAATTTTTAAGGTAAGGTTTATAAACCTGCACGTCCGTCGGTCGAATTGTACATCCTTCTAGGATATCCATACCAAATTTCAGAAATTTTGGATCAAATTTATGTCTGGAATTCCCAATATTTCATGAAAATCACATCCCAATTTTTTGTGAGTCTCCAGAAAAATTTCTATAACTTCTTGGAGAATTTTAAATTTAAAAATTTCATATTCAATTCATTTAAGGGATGACCGAGGTGGTGAAATTTAAACTTACAGGTGGTGTTTGAAAATCGATTTTTAAAAAATCTTCGATTATAATTTTCGTTCTGAGGAAATACCGAATTTTATAAAAAAAAAACCAGCAAAACTTTTAAAAGTTTGAAAAGAATTTTGGTGCAAAATTTTGGTGGGGGTGTAATGAAGATATATTTGCGGATAATAGCGTGAGGTACATTTCTTATTAAAATCTTAACGCTTTAGCTGTCTGGATAATTTTCGAAATAAATGAAATGAAATTAAAATGTAGTTTTTAAAAATATTAACTCTAAATGTTTTGCAACTTCATGGTTCATTTTTCCTTCTATTACCATCCTCCTTTGTGAATCAGTGGCGGTACAGGAATATTTGACCCTCTACTGAAAGTGCATGCCGAATATTTATTTTGGTATAAGAAAAAAATGTAAAAACACAGAAAGTTGCTTTGACAGTTTGGTAAAAATACAAAAATTAAATATTTCGGAAAAGTATGAGCTCGCGCCGAGAAATTTAAATATCGCACACTGCGATATTTGAACCGGTTTTCCCGATAATTTTCTTCGGATCCAAACAAATGTAATGATGCAGAAAATTTATAAATTAGTTGAGGGAAAATAGAAAAATATCAAATCTAAACTTTTCCTATAAAGGCTCTGCAAAAGCTTAAAAGCTTCCAGAAAGCTTTGCTTTCCCAAAATTTTTTTAACGTTTTAAAATGTATTTTCTATCCAAATAACGAATTTATAACGAAATTTCAAATTATCCAAAAAAAAAGCTTTCAAATCATGAAAGCTCATTGAAAGCTTAAAATTAAAATATAATGTTATATATTTTGGAACAACATTTTTCATTTCGATTCATTAAATTTAGTTAAAATAAGAAATTTTCGCTGAAAGCTTTCTCAGCCCATTGTAAGCTTAAAGAAATCTTTAAGCTTCGAAATTAATTTTTTACATTTTATAATCCATATTCTATCCAGAAATCGGTCTTATCCAGAGCTAAAAAATGTATAGATATTTATATAAATATCTTTCATAAATATTATTGTGCATAATAGAAATAATATCGCGCAAAACTGAAAATATTCATCAGGATATTTAAAAATAAATATCTTCATTTCTAGCTTGACCTTATTCAAAATACGAGAAAGGTGGCTGTGGTGCAAACCCTGTTATGCCTTAAATTTCGATGTTCTACAATTAATTTAGTGTTCCGTTTTATGCCCCTTATGGTGGGTCCTAGGCAGGGGGCGCGGTGGACAAAGTTGTTGATAGGATGAAGGGCGAAATTTTTTTTGGGAAATTTTTGGCTATCACATAAAAACCTTAATGGATTGTCTATCAAAATATATTTTTAAAATTATGTCAAAAATCAAATTTTAAGAATCCAATCAATTCTACACATTTTCATTAAGAAAATTTTAAAATATAAATTATATCAAACTCGAATTTTTAAAAAATAAAATTTTCCTTTCGGGACTTACTTATTTAACTTAAAAATAATTTCTTAATTATCTTTACATGGTATAATTTTTAAAATAATTAAACTAAAAGAATAATTATATAAAATAATTTCAAATAATGCTTAAACTATATTTTAAATTCTAAATCTTAAAATTATAATAATAAAATTAATTTTTATACACTTTTATAATTAAATAATTTAAAAAAAGGAATAAATATTAATATAATATGTAACTTAATAAAGTTACTTTTATAATTAAATCTAAATTAATAAAATTATATAGTCTTGCATTCTATACAAATCCTGTGATTATTTATTGATATCGGGATGGAAATTCATAATTTATTGATCGATTTTAAATCATTTAAATATTCTCTCAAACGTCATATTTTCTCTCAAACGATATTAAATTCTCTCAAACGTCAGTTGGATTTGAACAAAAAAAATGTTCTTTCGTGGGAGTACGTGTTGATTATTTTTGATCATCAGTGAATTTCTTTTTGAAAAATGTAATTAATCCGTATCATTTATTTTAATTTTTTAAATTTTTTTGGTGTTCGTGGAACTCTGGTGAACAAATAAGGAATAAATCAATCGACCCACTTGGACATTTTCACAATTTAAAAAATTAATTAAAAATTCGCTGTGACAATTTTCGATTCGAGTAAAACAAACAATGTGTTGAAATTGCTTATAAAAAAAACGTACGTAGAAATCTTTGTCATCCAATCCAATTCCAATTAAAATTAATTATATTTACATTACAACATTTCCAAATTTCCTCTATGTTCATAGATAGCATGTCCTAAATCCTTGTTAATCTAAAAAAATATTGAAACAAAAAAAAAGGAATTCGATTTTTTAATAAATAAAATTTCTTCATCATTTTTTTTTATCGAATCCAAATCAATGTAATCAAACCTTGAAATAATCGGAATCCCGATTCTAATTCATTGCATGTGTGGAATTCGTCGTCGTTGAATGAAATTTTTGTAATAAAAAAATAATTACGTTGTGGGAAGGGGACTCAATGGGGAAGCAATAGTCATTCGGTATAAATCAATTTCGCAATCAAAATTTAAAACTTGCCATGGGAAGTCATAAAGTTATCTGACCGAATTTGATTTTTATTTTCATAAAATCCCACAGGCACTTTTAGCTATGCATAATCAAGACGATCTACGAATCGGTACATCATCCGCGCATCCAGTGTTAACCGGTACAATATCAGCCCCGATATCATCTCAAACCCTACCGGAATCGATAACGAAGCAAGGTTTAAATGTGCAACCGGAACGAACATATGTGTTTACGGCCCCATCGGGCAGTTCAATTAAATCCAGTTTACCGGTAATAAATGATGAATTCGGAATTCGAAATTACGACAATCTATTTACGCATAATACAAGTCCATCGAAAGGTCATGCCCGTTCGATAAGTCATGGCGGTGGAACGTTACTATCTTCGATGGCATCAACGGCAGCCGGACCGACCAGACAATTAAAATCGGCTATGAAAGGTCATCAACGTGCCTTATCGCAGGGTCAAATATCGGAAAAATCACCAACCCAAGTGCGAAGTGGTCACACCCGGGTCGGTTCGAAAACCGATTTCATATTACCACCCGGCCATAAGGAAGCACCGAACGATCCAACCGTTCAACCGGGTGGCTTTCTAACCGATTCCCGTCCCACATCGGCTCGTAGCGGTTGCGGTGATACGAGACATTCTCGCCAGGCATCCCGTTCCGAATCGATATACACGTTACGGCGTGCGGAAATATTACCGTGGTGGAAAAGCTTAATATGTTTTAGCAATTCGAAATTTGATGATCGCGGTTATAGGATTATCGTTCCTAATCATACAGTGCCTTCAAAAATACCGAACCACGATCATCCGAATGGTCGACGGGTCGGTAATAAAATTCATACCACCAAGTACACGTTGCTATCGTTCCTACCGAAAAATCTACTGGAACAATTCCATCGGGTGGCGAATTTATATTTTATATTTATCGTTCTATTGAATTGGTTTATCGATGCGTTCGGTAAGGAGATCGCTATGATTCCGGTCGTTTTTGTGTTGGGCGTTACGGCTATTAAAGATTTATTTGAAGATCGCCGGAGACGGGCGTCAGACAAACGAATAAATAATTCAACTTGTCGAGTGTATAACGGGTAAGTGACATTTTTATCACGTATTTTCATTGTAAATTAATCTCATACTTTTTCTTTCATTAAAGGGACTGGTTGGTGGGGGTTTTGGTTGAATAATTGAATTCGGATGATACAATAATATTTAATGTCAAAAAACGATAAAAACACATGGCATGTTTCCGTTTCCCCCTCCCGGATAAACAAACACAAACCATTTGTTTTTTAAATAATAAATGAGAGAGTGCAAATCAATATTTAAGTTATGTAGGGATGTAGGGAAAAAACCGCCAAGGTTGAATTGTAAATAATAGCGAAATGATTAGGGTTGTAGAATTGTATATCTAATTTTTTCCAAGAGATTAACGATACCTAGGTTAATTACCTACTAATCAGGGACAGATAACGCACTTGAGATTCAATTACCACTCCTTTTCGCTTACCCGGATATAATAATCGCAATAAAATAACATTCGCCTCTTAAAGGTATTAAATTATTAATTACAATCAATTGAATACAAATTGTTATCGATCGGTTAAATCAATTTAATAGGAAATAAAATGCGATAACGTTTATCAGTACAATAATGAAAGATAACGATAAGTTCTTAATACTTTTTAAATAGTATTATGGCAAAATAAATATCAATAAATTCCATTCCATTGCTGATAACGGGTATATCTGCGATGTATTGCAATTTCCCTCCTGAAATTCAATCGACATCTAAGACCGCGGCCTGCCGGTCAATATCTCCATGAGGTGTGCCGAATTTTATGATTTTTATATCGATGATTAAATCTACATACTGGAGACAATAGAAATTAATTGGACGATATTCAGAGAATTCAATTAAATGCGGGAAATATTCAGAATAAATTGCCAAATATTTTAAAGAAAATTAAAAATGTCGGGAAAAAATCCGTAAAAGGCGGAAACTTTCTAGGAAAAGAGAACAGAGAAGTTGGGTAAACGTATAATAAATACGAAGAAGTCGAAATAATGAAAAATAGGGAAATGTCAGGACAAATATTGAAAAAATTACCGGAAAATGTCGGGCAAAATCCAATTTTTAAATGGAATTTTTTTTTAATAAAAACTCTTTCGATTTGATTCAAAATTTTTACCTGGATACTTGATGAGTTTAATCAAAAATAAATTTCAGGATTTTGGAAAATAAAATTTTCGGAGCGATTTATGAGCTTTTAAAAAAGCCATGATTTTCTTAAATTAATTTTCTTGCTATTTTTTGGATAAAAATTTTAAAACGAATTTTTTTTCAATAAAAATTCGCTCGATTTTATTGAAAATTTTTTCCTGAATATTTGAGGAATTAAATGAAAAACCAATTTAAGGATTTTGGAAAAAAAAATTATCTGAACGAGTTAGAAGCTTTTAAAAAATTCATGATTTTCTATGACAATCTTCAGTTAGTTTTCTTGCTCGTTTGTTGATCAAAACTTTTAAATCGAATTTTTTTTAAATAGAAATTCGCTCGATTTGATTGGAATCTGTTTTCTGAACACATCCTAGAAATTTTAAAGGGTTTAGGGTCGATTTCCCTTGATTTTTCGAACATTTAACACAGCTTTTTGTGTTTTTCTTGTCATTTCACGTCTACTTTAAATTAAATTATCAAAATGGCTACAAATTGGAACCATAACCAGCGTGTTTTTTATTTTTAAATCTGTTTATTACTTTATCCATTAAATTTCCGTCAAAAGTTCGGAAACAACTTAAAAGCTCAATAAAAGCTTTTGATTCTAGAAGATAATTTTATACGATTTGAAATCTATTTTCCATCCAAATAATTTTATTTTAACGACATTTAGAGTTTCTCAACAGAAAGCTTTCTAAAGAATAGAAAAGCTTACTGAGAGCTATTAATAAAAATTAAAACTGTTATTTTTAAAATCAATTTTCCATCCGATTAATTTAATTTTAATCAAATTTGAAATTTTTCTTCAAAAGTTTATTAAAAACTTAAAAGCTCACTGAAAGCTTTTGTTTCTAGATATAATTTTATACGTTTTGTTTCATCCGAACAATTTTATGTTAACAACATTTAAAATTATCTCTCACGAAAGCTTTCTAAAGAATAAAAAAGCTTATTGAAAGCTTTTATGAAAAATTAAATTAGCTATTTTTGAAAACTATTTTCTATCCGATTAATTTAATTTGAATCAAATTTGAAATTTTCCGTGAAAAACTCTCGAAAACTTAAAAGCTTAAAGAAAGCTTGATTCTAGATATAATTTCATACGTGTTGATGTATATTTGGCTCTAAATCATACGATTTTCAGACGTCTGCTCTTCCATATTATTTTTAGGTCTGCTGGGATCGATAGTCAATTACATTGTTGGTGAGAACACCGCAACCTGGCCTGAGCTTTAACAGAAATAAATTAATAATTTCCTTTTATCATTTAGAGATAAAAAAAAATCTGCTGCTGGATCTGGAGCTCAGACTTCATCGGTACAACTTGATAATGCTCGTTTAATTGATAACTTAATTAAGTAATTTAAAAAGCTTCAGATTGACTTCCAGATCTAAAAAGATTGGAAAAGCATTTAAAATGTCCTCAAAGTTGTATAGAAAAGTCATTGCGTAGAAATCTTCCAAATTAACATCTTAAGAGTGGAGGCAGGAGGCAAGGCAAGGGAGATAGACTGCAAATTTCTTTCGATATAAAATACGGAAAAGTCGGAAAAAAATCGATCAAAAGTCTGGAGGAAGTCGGAAGATGTATGAGAAAATTTAGGAATGATGCTGGGACAAGTCAGAAAATTATTATTAATTAAAATTTGATAAGGCGTGCTCTGCCGGCTTCAGCGCATTAGTCTGATATTTCTGGTTGTTCTTGCGGCCTGGACTGGTTAAATTTTCTAACAAACTAATAGCTATGATTTCTGGTAGGAAAATGGAACAGTAATTTCAGCAAAATAATTTCGTTAGCCTTGGGTTCGGGATAATATCTTCCTACCTCGAGATTAAATATTCTACGAGAATTGATTTAGCACGTATAATTTTCTGGAACAATATCCAGAGGTATCCATCTCAATTTTTGGCATAGAAACTAACCAACTGTGCAAGGTACTAATATTGCAATCGAAATATTTACACAACAAACTGTAGATATTTCGCCTGTGTCACGTTTGATAAATTGATCCGTTACAGTTAAAGGGGATAACTTTCATTTTAGTTAACTCTAATTGGACACTATCACAAAACGGATACCTTAGCTACCAAACGAACAAGTTTGGAAAATCAGAGAAGTTTTAAGAAAGCTGGGAAAATCCAGAAAAAAATTCGGTTCAAAGTTGGGATTAATTGTCATGCCATTGCCATGTCAATTTAGGGAAAATTCTGAAAAAAATCGACAGAAATCAATAAAAATTGGGGGGTCAAATCCGACAAATCCGACGAAATTCCAAAAATTCGCAGAAAATTCGGATGCACCTAGATAAAAGATCTCGGAAATGACGGCAAAATACGGAAGAAGTCATGGAATTTCGAAAACATTAGGGAATAGATAAGAAACATTCTGAAAGTCAGACAAAATTGAATAAAAGTCTGAGAAAAGGAAAAGTCAGAAGAAAATCAGATAAATGTCTACAATGACCGGTAAAATTATCGGTAAAATATATATCGTGCCACCCGAACGTGCAGCCTGCGTGACATAGACTGCTATCCGTAGCCCCAGTGTTCAAGAATCAAGATAAGCGAGGCCTATCCAAACCAGGTACCCAGAGCCAAATATGTTACCCCAATGTCGAGGTTTTGCCCTGCCCGCGATATAGCAAACTACAGCCACCTTATTGTACCCGAATAGGGGCCTCTCCATATCAGGTCGATGATCGTGTGCAATAATCGGAGGCTCCTGTTCCTGGTTTACCATTCACAAAGCAAAACCTCATAGAAGTTGTTTTATTGAGATCTCAGAGCAGAGCATTTCGCTGTATACTCCACGCATATTCTGCACTCAAAAGGAAGAAAACTGTTCAAATCTCAAGGACACATACTTCTCGTATGCTTTTTTGGTCACAGATAATTATGTAGTTTTATTGATTGAAAGCTTTCGGTGAATTTTGGGTGAGCAGGGGAGGGGGGGGTAAATTAATCGGATGGTGCAGAAGAAAATTATATTGTAATTAAAAGCTTTTCATGAGCTTTAAAGGTTTATTGCATATAAAAGTATAAAATTTGTTAAATAAAAAAAATAAATGGATGGAAAACAGACTCCAATGCGTATAAAAATAGATCCGAAACATAAAGCTTTCGTACAGTTTTTAATTTCTCGCAGAGCTTTTTTACGGACATTTCAGATTTTCATTAATTTAATTTAATCGGATTAAAAACTCTCATCTTCCAGACACATTGTCGATAGATCGTCGTGATTTATCACTTCCGGAACTGACTGTTGCGGTAACAGTTCCTTATGTATCTGATGGTGGTCCTTGTGATCGTTTGTTTTCGATAGGAAAATATTGTAGGTTTGGGACTTTGGATCGTCCGAATCGCCATACTGCAAAAGCGACGCTCTATCGTGTAAAATGAATGCTTTACGCCAACTGCACCGCAACGTTGACAAACGGCTGTCCGGGGAGGGGAAATATAAGTGGAAGCGTTAATTTTAGTTAGATAAAAGATTACAGTTACTATTTTTTTTTAGGAGAAATCGCTTTAAAAAAAAACTTGCAGGACTAGCCTAAGCGGAATTACAACCCTACACTCTCAGTTGATTATGTACAAGTCTCCAGATGAATATAATTATTAGATTTATCCTTTTCAGACATATTAATGGATATGCTTGGAAAGCGAGACAGC
>JANTOP010013341.1:0-14680 GCA_027564815.1 Symmerus nobilis | reverse complement strand
TATCGGAAAGAAACAAAATTTGATTGTAATTATTTTTTTTTTACCTGTTTAAATAGGTCGATCCCTATTTAAACAGGGTATATTTATTTTAATATATTATATATATATACTTATTTGAATTTCTTTTTAAAATTATTTTTAATTAATGTAAAAGCGATAAAATTATTAAATTTTTGTAAATTATAAAAGTTTCTAATTAAAGATATTATTTTTAATGGAATTAAGCAAGAATTAAATATTCGCCTCTTTATCAAAACATTTCTTTTTCAACAAAAAAAAATTAATTCATCCTGCCAATTGATATTCTATTAAAAAGACGAGATTTTGTATGAAAAGATAGCATAATCATAAGTTTTATAATTATATTGAGCGTACGACTATCTGATGGGTAAAGCATAAAGTCGTAAAAGTTTCCGTTTTTCTGATGTACTCTTTTCTTGAAAAAAAACCGGAATTTTTCATCAAGAAAATTTTTTAACAAAATCTCCTTAGTAATTATTTAGAAATAATCTTTTATCATTGGACTCAAAAATATCCACAAATTTGTTTTTTTCCAAATTTTTTAACGAATTTCTTATAATTTTTGACGGGTTTTAAAAAATATAAACTTTGAGGGGATGCCTTCGACTTGGGATATTAATAGATCACCTAACTCTCCGGTTCCATTTCGAAATTGTGAAATTTGCACACTTTCTGGAAATTATAGTCGTCCCCATGTTCCCCATGTTCCCTATTTATCGATATAAAATTAAGGGATCGATTTCGAGAAATATAATAGTTTATTTTATAATTTGCCTAAGAGTTTTATTCTTAATAATCCAGATTTTTCGATTTCCAACGAAAATTATTTGGAAATTAAGGTTTTCGACGATTTCATATTAAAAAAAAAAAATAAAAAGGATTTAGTTTTTCTTCTAAAATCTAAACAGATGGTTTCTAAATCAAATTGTTAATTATATAGAAATATTTCAGGGACATTTGATTTCGAGAAATTTTTACCCAGAAATTCTTAGAAAGATCTTGAACGAAAATCCATGGAATTTGCATTTTAGAAATATTTATTGGGACAATTTAAGAAATTCAGCGCAATAAACAGGTCTGATTAAATTGGTAGATAAAATCTGGGGACTCTTTCCTAGCCATTTTTCTTGTAATAATATCTTGTAATCCTGAATGTGTCCTATTGGAAGAAAATCGATAAGAATATGTTACCATTATGTGCCGATTAACCATTGAAAGTCCCTGTATTACCACGGACTCTATACTCATTTCAACGTTTCTGACATCGATTTAGTCTTATTTAGGGCATATAAAATTACTTGAGCTATCTCGAAAATATATACGGGATATATCTAAAATATTTACAGCAGTTAACCAACTACGGTAATTTAATATTACAATATTGCCTTGGGCGGTATAATAAGGAAAGCATTCTTATTAACTATTTTTACCGTATGCAGAATAACTTAAGACATGAGATAGGCTGCAAATAAAAATCTTCTAGTCAAATGATAATCTCCTCATCGATTTTAGTAGACTCTCCTCATCGATGTCAGAAATATCAATGAGATTATTATTAGCTTGTCAAATTTTGACTTAAAGATTCTCCTAATTGGCACTTTTTTAAGAAATTTATCTATCCAATTATTTATGTTATATTCTGGCGTAAGGATCATACTTTTGCGGTGAATATTCAGAGTTCTTTGAAAAAGAAAATTCATTCAGATTTCAGATTGAATTCCATTTTTTTCACAAAATTTACTAGTAATTCGTTAAAATTTTATAAAACTACCCGCTGTAATTATGACTAATGACAAGCCCTTTAGCTCAAATTAAAATTGCTTCAGAATTATTAAATTTGTTAGTATATTGCGTGCAGGCAGGGCATGCCGAATTATATAATTTCGAATAGCAGAGAGACAATAGATGTCTTAGCGGTCCTAAAATATTTGCCAGTTCAGTTTTCCGAACTGACCTGAATTTGAATTTTAACCATGAAGGGGTAAAATCTGGGCACTTCAATTTTAAAGTTACAAACATTACTTAAATTAAATTTGGATACCAATCTTGTCACTGAAAATATTTATAATGTCTTACTGAGCATAGAAATTTGAATATCTATGCCAGATTCAAGGACTCTAGCTAAAGAAATGACAAAGTATCAAATGACAAAGAAAGAAATGACAAAGTCGAAAATTTTTCGAGAATTCTCCCGAATTGTGAATTAGGGAATTAAGAAGTGAATTAAAGAGTCAAAGGAAATTTATTGCATCATGTTTGCAAGCAAATTTGAATTAATTAATAAAAATTTCTTAAAAATCCATGTAATGATAGGAGAATTTTTTATTTTTTCAGAAATTGTTCGAAAAGAAATGAAAACTAGAAGCAAATCGTTGAATTTAATTAAAATTTTATTCATTCGCCAGAAATGCATAGGAATTATTTGAATTCTTCAAAATAGGTTTTTAACGACGTTATAAAAATATAACTTGTTAGCCAACCCCTTAATGTTTTTGTGTTATTAATATAATACAAACAAATAATCCTCTAAATGATTACCATCAAACATTTTGATTTTGATTACCACGAAAATTTTGCTCACCCCCGAGAATTTTTTTGGAAAATTCAATATTTTGTTCAGAATAGTCCCGAAAAATGCTTAAAAAAATTCTCAGACAAGCTGCAATTTTATAATTTTGATTTTTCCCTGAAAATAATAAGCATTTTTTAAAAACCAACAATTGACTTCTTTCGTCCCACTAAATAGGGATTTGATTTTTTTAAATTATTTAGGGACATTAATCTATTATTATTATTATTATTATTAATCTTCATAATTTATTTGGGAACAATTCCCCGTTGTAAAGAAATGTTCGGAAAATTCGGAATGAAATGAAAATTCCAAACAAAAGCCTCCGAAATTGTTGGATTTCTTGACCAGGACCATTAGAAAATTTTTTTCAGGGACTACCTTATCTTAATAAGTAAGACTATGATGCTGAAATTTAATCAAATGTCTCAAATTCTAAATTAGTTGATATATATTTTATGAGATAAATATTATCCTTATTTAGAGCCAGGTCATTCCATTAATACAGTCATAATTCCCTTATATAATTAATTATTTCCTAAAACTAGTTAATGTTAATATGGATTAGAAATGAGTAACTCTACACATCTAGATTAGTGAATGTTAATGAAATCAATGATAAATCAAATATAAAATTATTTTAAATAAAAAACATTATTAAACGATTTTTTTCAAAAATTTTAATTCATGCAAATAATAAATCTTTCTCACCAATTTTATTTTACCATGAATATATGAAATTCCGGCTTCCTGATAATGGATATGAGGGAGTTTTATCATTAATATTGCCAACTATTATATTTTCCATATATTTCTTCTCTTTACCTGTATATCATACCTGAGAGTTTCTTTGTGTCATTTAAAAAATGTAAAAATGCTTGAGCATGAGGTAAGAGCAGACATGTCATTTATATGCGAGAGTATGCTATTGATGGAATTTCCAAGAACTAGATTCCCGAAATTTAAGGAATTATTAAGATAAATTCTATTGAATTGAAGGTGATGTCTTCCTTAAATTTTTTTAGAAACCATGCTTATACTCTACAGTCCGAGTCCATTTGGTGTACATCTGAAAATTCCCTACATCATTATTTTCTCTCTAATAACTATCTGAAATAAACGCATACGTTGCATTCAAAATAATTGCATTCAAAATGAGAGAATTGCATCGGAATTCATAACGATATTTTGGTTGGTAATACTGAATATATGAAAACCAATGAAATGACACTCTCGTGTATTTAAATTTTTAAGTAAGACTGCTTAGTGAAGTTAATCAAGATTAAATTTATATTGAGTTTAATTTATCGATATAAATTACTAGATATTTTAAATTTATAGACGTTAAAATCTAAAATTGGGATTGATTTATTTTTTTTCATTGGCTTAAGCAACCTGTAATCAAATCGTGTTGAACCGGTCAGACTTGATATCATTAATTTTAATGATTTCTTATGAATTTTTATTTACCCCTAAATTTAAAAGCAATGAGTGTAAATTAATCGGGTTTTCAGGGGTTCGTTTTTTTCTTCGAAATAATATGTGTAGGATGTAAGGTGTACCAAATGATTAATAAAAGGGGTACGTTTTTTTCTTCGTCTAAGAATGGATAGTAGAGATGAGGATATTTTAACAAGATAAAAAATGGTCCAGTAAAACAGGATCTCGGTACAGTGATTAAAATATATTCAAAAAAATGTCAAGTGCGGCCATTCTAATAGTTGAATATTTTTAAACAGGACTTTTATCATTCAAATAGGATAGGGGTGAGAAAGTAGGCCTGGATAAGTATAAATCATTAGGAATGTTAACACCTTTTTTTAATGAAGGGTTAGATCGGTAAGATGGATGGAATTATTAGCTTCTGATAATTTAATTTGTTTTTAAGTCGACCAGTCATTAAGAAAACAAATAAAATTTACAATTTGATGATAAATTAGTAATCGTTCATTTCATTGAATTCGTATATATAATTTGAATTATTAAGGCATGATGCGATTGCATTTACATTTGTATTTGTATGTCCTCGGTTTAGGTCAAATTCGTCTGTTTTTTTTTTTATTCTGCTATGCCACTGTTAAACCGGCGCTGGTATTATTATACTTAACGATTTATAATAAGCGCATGTTCATTGCACTCAATATTTTAGCCTGTCTACGATTTCTTTGCGTGTACTGGGTGTTCTACCAAATAATTGCAATGCATATCTATCTATTTATACTATATTAAAGGGGCACAATATTAATGAGATTTTCATAATTAGGCAAGCATTTGCATTTCTTAAATATTAACCGAAAATAAAAATTATACTTTTTTCTGTTATCCTGACTGGAACATTCTGTTAAACGTCTGTAAATATATATACTAAAATAACATCTAACAAAACAAAAATGACGATTATATAGCCATGGAAAAATAAACAATAATAATAATGTTAACGACATTTGAGCGAAATGCGCCTTCAAAAATTCATTCGGTCGATCCCCAATTTAGCAGCATTGCCAATTTTTGCAGTTCAAAAATTTGGTAATGTATTCAGGATGTTAAGAAACCAGTTAAAAGATACCTTGATCATACTATACTAACTTAGCAAAACTAATTGCGCCAAGTCTGATAAAGAGCAAAATAATTTTTTTCCATTAATTTTATTATTATTATATTTGCTAATGCTAATTATAGTGAGGTCTGGCACAATTATATATTATGAATGCAAGATGAATTAAAAGAATATATATATATATGTGTCTGCAATCACATATACTTATGCAGAACTATTTATAACTTTAATCGCAGACGTTCATTAGAATTTTTATTAATTTTTTTTTGGGTAAAAAATATTATTCTAATGCGCTAACAAATGTTTGAATGACACATTTTATGATATCATATCGGGGAAAAATATTTTTTTTTCTTCGTGATATTGATTTAAATCTTTAGAATATTTTAAATACTAGCCTTTGTTAGCGACAATAAAAGTCTAGACGTAAAATTCTGTTAAATTAATTCATAACAAATAACTTTTATTTATTGGTTTTAGAACCTACCTTCGTACCTACTTTGCAACTTAATTTTTCTGCTTAATCTAGTCAAACAGTCTAATAGTGAGAAGTTATGCACCATATATTGCATAATCCATTGCTTGCTACTGTAAATAAATTAAATAAATTAAGTAAATCATATATGAATTCAATCGGCGCCGGAAGTTGACTCATACTTTTCTGTGTTGGTTAAGTCAACAGACTTATGATTGCAGAAGACTGCTTACATTCCGCAAATGTTTTATCCAGTAATGTAAAATGAGTCCAACACGGCCCAATTTGTGAGTCAAAGAAGAACACACAATGCCTTGAATTAATTCCAGCGAAGAAATATCGATGCCAGCCAGAATATCTTAGGTGTAACCCCAGCTAGCGATCAAAATAAAATATTTATAATATAATTAAATATATAAATTGTATAGCATATTTAATAAGAAATAAAGACTACTTGATCACAATTTGATATGAATTTTTTAGCGGAGCCACAGTTCTCAAGAACCCATGCTCTAAAGTCTAAATTAACATCGAGGTGGTCACAACAACAGTATAAATCCGGATACCTCAGCACCTAACACGACGGGTATTTTTTACCTGCATATAAAAATGAAAATAATTAAAATTAACATGGGAATTAGAGACAACCGTATGAAAATCATAAAAATAAATTATTAAAATTATTTTTCATTTTACAATTATCCAAATTACAATTTTCAATTAGAATGACCAAAATAAATCATCAAAATGGTCATAAAAATACTTTTTAATATTTATTTTTAAATTAACTAGAAATAATTCCAAGAAATATTTCTTACCCGTAATATAATTTTACGTGAGCACCCCTGATATAAATTATGCAGTATAATTTCATATTAACACCGGACGTATATTTAAATAAGAATTTACTACTATGGGTAGAGAATTTATACTCTAAAATTAAGAACATTCAAAGTACAAATTCAGAAGATCCTAAACATTCAATTGAAATTCAATATTTTAAGGATATTTTTTTTTTATTTTAAGGATAAAATTATACTCGGAATTCTGATTCTTAAATTAATTATACATAAGAAATTAAGAAGCTGCACATTGATTTTGGAATTAGACATTAAATAATTTATAATATGTAATATATTCAGAATCCTTAAATTAAGTATAAAAATTCAAATTGCTATCTCCCTGCTCATAAATGGTGTCTACAAGTGGTTGTCTACAAGATAGACAGAATCGGCGGAAACTTCGGAAAAGTTGAAAGTCTTAAAATCGGCATCCCCGAAGAGTAATTTTTTTCGAATTTGAACGGATAATTAGAAGAAAACTTAGGTGACCTATCAATACCTTAAGATTAGGGGGCAGCCTCCCAATATATATTTTTAAAACCTTACCAAAAATCGACTAATAAAAAACCAAGAATCTGATCGATCAATTTTTGTTCAATAATTTTCAAAAAATTTCTTAAGAAAATAAAAATTTCCAAATTTACTAATCTAATATCGCCAATTAAATATCAAAGCAAGAAGATTTTATTGCGAACATTTTTGAAAAATCAACCTTTCCTTTTGCAAAAATATCGATTTTATATTTCTCATGAGAGTCTCGCGAAAAATTAAAATTTTCGGGAAATTCTATTGAAGAATCGAAATATCAGATTATGCAAAATTAACCTAAAGGGTACAGTGAGGAAACTGTTAGAAAAAATTTTCAAAAAATTTACCTCCTGCTTTTATTAGTGTCGATTTTCAGGGTAACGGTTATAATTTTCCGGAAAATTGATAATTTGAAAATTTCGCAGTCTGTCTATAACATAAGTTTATTTAATATCTTTAAAATTCAGTCATAAATTGACTTATAAAAAAAAACCAACTGATCGATCGATCGATTTTCTTTAGAGAAGAAGAATTTCTTAGAAAAATATTTCTCTTTAACCATTCCAATTACAACAAAATTTTTCTGAATAATTGGCAAGGAGTCTTTGTTTTTTGAAAATTCAATATTTTTTTGGAGAAAAAATCAACCATTTAAAAAAAAAAATAAATGAAAACCATTGGTAATATCGCGAGAAACTTAAATTACTGGGAAATTCTATTACAGAATCGGAAAATCTGATAGTGCAAAATTATTCCTAAGGATTCAGTGGGAAAATCATGATATAATTTTTTCCAAAAATTAGCTATCTGATTTTATAGGGGGCGATATATACCTAAGGTAAATCAGATAAACGGACAGTTATCAGGGAAACGGTTAAACTTTTTCCAAGCACATTTTTTTGCATTTACTCTCGAATTTTCAACAACCAAAGACTTTTTCCCAATTTTAGCTAGCAATTAGAAAAATTTCTGATTTTTTATGACCTTTTCTTAAATTTTACCAAGTTTCTTGACTAAATTTTCAGACCCTTTTTGACCATAATTTTTAAAAATAATTTATTTCGAGGAAAAAATCACTCGATTTTGTAAAAAATATTTGGGGTAAACTAAAAACTAATTTCGGGATTTGAAAACAAAAAATTTTCTCAGCGAGTTATGAATTTTTAAAAAATTCATGATCTTAATTTGAATTTTTCATGTTCATTTTTTGATCTTTTTGATCAAAATGTGTGAATAAAATTAATTCCTAAAAGAAATTTGCTCTCTTTGGTTGAAATTTTATTCCTGAATAAATCATGAGCCAACTTACAACCAATTTTAGGATTTTGAAGAAAAAAAATATTTAGAGGCAGTTGTGAGCTTAAGAAAATTATTCACTTCCGAAGATGTGTTTTCACATTTGAAGAAGAAGTTTCAGAAATCTAAATTTAGAAATAACGGATTTTTAACTTAAGTTCAGAAATATTGAATATTTAATCCATTTGCAGGTCGTCAGCTTAGTTTCTAAATTTTTTAACTCGAAATTTCGTAAGGACGGTCTGTGGACCTATAACGGAAGTTAATTTTACATCCTTCTGGAATATATGTACCAAGTTTCAGGGATATAGTTTATCAGTCTTTGATTTTCTTTATTTAATTTTATTTAATTTCTTCTGAATCCGCCAATGAGTTATGAACATTTTGAAATGTTGTTAAGGGATGGATAATGGTTATCAGAAACTTGAAATTATACCTATTGCTTAGCTCCTGTAATAAGACAAGAATAGGTAGGTGCAAGTTTTAGAGGTCTTTTAATCGTCCTTGCCAGTATGTTACTTCAGATGTCTAAATACTAAAATCCAATTTTTTTGAATCATTATTTATCTCTTAATTATTTTGGTTTTAATTTAATCAAATTAATTACAGTTGAAGACCACAGGGAAAAAACAAGGAACGTCACAAAATATCAATTACGAGAAAAATGGATTTTAAAGTTTTAGTGACCTTTGTTTTTTCATCGTATTTTTGTTTGTACCTCAATTTTAAATGCGACTATTAGCTGACTGTCCCATGTTTTTTCCGAGGAGATGTAATTATAATAAAATATAGAGATTTTTCTAATAAATGGCGATTTTAGCTCAATTTTTGACATTTTGTGACCTTCCTTGTTTTTCCCCTGTAGTCTTCAATTATGATATTACAATTAATTTTTGTTACATTAAAAATCTGGATTTTTTGTAATATTTTTATCGCGTTAAATAATTAATTAATTAAAAAGATTTTTTGTCCAATTTTAAATTTGGATAATTGATAAATTAAATAGTTAATTTATTTGATTGATTTCGAAAAATCGGATACTAATTGACAAAATACCCAGATAAGCCCAAATTTTAAGCATGTCTAAAGAAGGAAAGGAAAAGAATTATTTTAGGCGGAGCTGTAACCAAATTTTTTCGTCATCTTATAACTAACCGGATAAAACGGTTGAAGATATATCGACAACCCTAAATCATCAAAATCCCATTCCATACATGTAATATAATTAATAAATTAATTATATTTGAAAATTTGTTTGCTTAAAATTGAATTGTCTGGAAATTTTATAATGATGATCATTGAATAGGTTTTGAGCACATAATTAGCCTCGATTTCATGGGTGGATCGGTACAAAGAGAATTCGCAAATTTATATTTCGGCTAAAAATATAATCAGCAAATAATTTGCATTAGAATGCGATTACATTTTTCTTGTCTGATTTATATATTGATTTTAAATGATGGCAGACACTTCAGACTGGTCAAATATTATGGTTCATTGATCAGTGGGGAGATTTATTTACTTTACTTTTTCGTTGGTAAAAATATTTTCAATTTTTGGAAAGACTGTTAGTTCCTTGAGGTTAGGTATATAGTTCACTGACCCCATCCTTGAAAAGTATTGACACGACCACCAGTCTGTTCTATTGAATTGGAAATTACAACCCTCATTTTCAATACACAATTTTCCATGTATCCACACATCATTTATCCTAGTTACATACAATTCTATTTAATATTGAAATGCATTCTAATGAAAAAAAATTGCATTGTTTTCAATCGAATATTTTTCATTTTCCCACCTTTTTTTACCTAACTGCATTTTTGTAATCAATGGATTTCCATTCATATCACTTGGACCTCTATACATTAAATTCAAGTAGGAAAATATGCATCCCATATGCATTTATGCAAATATTATAATCCTTGCAAATTATTTTTATCTTCCAAAGTTCGGAATAGGTATATAGAATTAAAATTGAATTATACAGTAAATTACAAAGGATTTACAATTAGATTCGATTTATTTTCTGGAAATAAGTAGAAATGGATGGTTACCAAATTCAATATAAATTAAATTAGAGATGCAAAATTAATCTAATTTACCTATTATATCTAATCTCTAATGGTTTAGTTTAATCGAGATTCTACTATATTTAAATTTAGCTTCATTTTCTAGTACGTTTAGTATATAGTTTCCTGTTATTTTTTTGTTCTACTTAATGTTAGGTCATTTTTTGCAATATTATTTCATAATATTCAAATGCATTTACAGTCCATATATTGCACACGCATGTGTGCAGTGCAACAATGCAAACGAACCCAGTATTTTTTTTTTTATACAACATGCAGTTTCGAGTGCTGTATTAATTTATATACATATAGTACAGTAGTGACTAAGAATATTAAATATTATATAAAATTTAATTTTGAATGCGATTTACATTTCACAATACGTTGCTTGATATAACTTGGCTAAAATTTAATGGCCATTTTCCTTATTGACATACATTTTCAAAGGGTACAAATTTGGCCAGTAATTCTAGGCATAAGCAAAGCGAAAAGCGATAAATCGAATGAGCAATGAGTGAAGCTTGCGATCTTATTTAATTCGCTATAAATTTCTAAAAACACTGGGCAATTAAAGTAGAAATAAACGCTACATTTCATGTGTTTTTGGGGAGTTTTACGAATTTTGGCAATTGTAAGTAGTTGAAGAAAGTAGAAAGTTGCTTTGACACTTAGGCAAAAATACAAAAATTAAGTAATTCGGAAAAGATGAAAATTATCTAAGAAAAATCGAAGATTCGTAAAGCTTCGCACCAAGAAATTTGAATATCGGACATTGCGATAGTTGATCTGGATTTCTCGATAAATTTCTTCGGATCTAAAAAGAAAACGAAATGATTCAGGAAGTTTAGAAATTATTTGAGGAAAAATACAAAAATATAAAAACTAAGCTTTTCGTACAAAAGCTCTGCGGAAACTTAAAGCTCCCAGAAAGCTATATTTTCCGAACTTTGTTTTGATCGGATGAATATTTATAATATATTCTATCAATATAATAATAATATCAAAATAAAGTTGCTTTAACAAAATTTCAAATTTTCTCAAGAGAAGCTTTTAAAATCTCGAAAGTTTATTAAAAGCTTAAAATTTAAATGTAATTTTGTATAATTAGGAATCGTATTTTTATCCGATTCATTAAATTTAAATGAAATGTTAAATTTTCATAGAAAGCTTGTCCAAACTTTTAAAAGCGCAATAAAAGCTCTAAGTTTCAAACATAATTTTTTACGTTTAAAAACCTATTTTATATCCAGATAACGGCCCATAATCGAAAATGCAAATTTTTGCATACGAAGGCTTAAAAATCTTGAAAGCTCCCTAAAGCTTATAATTTATATATCATTTTATATAATTTGAAATCGAATTTTTATCCGATTCATTAAATTTAAATGAAATATGAAATTTTCGTAGAAAGCTCGTCCCTATAAAGAGCTTTAAGCTTTCGAACTTAATCTATGTTCTATCCAGATATCGGTCCTTTCACGAAATTTCAAATTTTCTCAAAAAAAAATGCTTCAAAAATTTCGAAAGCTCATTGAAAGCATATATGTATTTCAGGCTTATATACGTAAAATTTCAGGCCGATAGATGAATTTTCTTAGGAAGGCCAAACATGGTTATTTGCAATTTGCACCAATAAAAACTGGTTTGGATTTTGTTGATATATCAGGTATGCTCTTGCGCATTAGACTCACGCCACTTCCGAAGTTGTTCTCTATATTCGCTATATAAATCTCAATTTCTAACTCAATATCTAATTGCTATATAATTGAACTCCACGTTTAACATCTTGTCTGACAAGAAAATGAATTTTACAAATTTGTAGTCGTTCTAACCTGTCTGTTAGAAATTGTTAAATTATCTTCAAAATAAGAAATTATGAAAATATACTAAAAAAAAAATACAAGAAATACCCGCTTTTCTCCGAGAAAGATATATACATACCTCCATTATAAGCATGTTAATATCTTGACCAGAAAGCAATTAAGGCATAGAGGGATTCGTTAAATATTTTATTTTTATTTTATTATTTTTGGTCATCTCTGTTCTCTTAATAAAGTAGAAGGGTTGGTTTGGTCATATATGTAGTACTATAAAATATGACTGAAAATATGTGTTGTCGGCTTACCATGCGAATTGATTATCTGCATAAAGCCAATCGAATACTTTCGTGTTTTATAGAATAGCTAGATTGAAATATCAGGCAACGACAAAAACCACTGAAAATCTTATGTAATTTTAAAGGGACAGCTGGACTATATTAGCGCGGATATATTCATTTTGTTATAATAAATTCGCATGCATATTTTGCAAATGTAAGATATATTACCGTATATTTCCATACAAAAAATTTGTTCTTATACTCAAGGAAATTATGTTTCATAAAATTGGCAAGTCCAAAGAAGACCTAGGGGTTTTTCATAAAATTCCATATGTAAATACAACTAAATGAGAACATGGGAGATATCCTTTCTAGAATAGAAGATAAAATAATTGTAAATTATGTCTGCTATACCTACCGCTATTAGTATTTAATAAATTACAATTTTAAATAATTAAAATTAAATTATAATTAGAGAAGGTTGATTGTCGATATAGGATATATTCTAATAATCTCTAAAGAAATATTTTCTGAAACTGAGGAAAAATTTTCCCAAGGGAACAAATATCATTTTTCCCACAACATCCGTAATTTTTTCGGAATATTTTTTATTTTTTTTCTGTCGCTGCATTTGTTCGATTTAATTCATATAATAAATTTTGACAAAACATCAGACAGAATATTTATTTCGTTCATCCTGTCCATTTATATTTACAGCAGGACCGTACTGAAGGATTCCAAATAAAAGTAAGGATTTTCTTTATTATTATTTATTTTTAAAATTTCAACTTCAAATAAAAATGTCTAATTTGGAATATCCTTATCTCATAAATTCATCCCAATAATTAGTTGGCAAATCGTACATAGTTTTCCGTTTTGTAAACAACTCCTTTTTTCCATTTAATTCTCCATTATCCTTAAAAAAAAATTTAAAAAATAACCACAAACTCTTTATTTCCTCTGCAGATTGCAATTTTATATGTACCACAGTGGACAATTCATATTGAAGGAAAATAAGATTTGAAAGTAAAAATAAATCAATCAAATAAAGCATCCAATTTTTGCAAATGTAAATGGCCATGTAAGAAATAGGGAGCAAGAAGAATTTAATGGAAGGAGAGCTAAAAAAATAAACCATCACACAAGGCATCATTTTGCACCAACCAGCTTTTTCTTAGCGGGTATTCGTGGTTTTTGCAATAAAATACACATACTGCATCTGCGCTAAATGTTTAATGAAAATAAATGATGGAATAAATTCTCGTATATTATCTATATAATTATTTAAAATCCGACTAAAAAATATCTTCTCAAAAGAAAGCATTTTGTAATATTCCCTTTTTTTCTTGTCTTCACATTTCTTCTAAACGTAATAAACTCATTCAGGAAGCTATGTAGGATAGGTCCATCAGAAATGGAGCAGTTGTTAATTATATTACAACAAATAAGTTTTAATTCAATATCTTTATCTTTACAGTGGTATCGATTTAATCACCCTGGTGCAACAGAATGTAAGTAGTGCACTTTGAAATTATTGTTATTATCTTTTGTTCACATTTTCTCTTAAATATTTGTTAATTTAAAAATTGTAAATTACGTTTCCTAGTTTTGTTAATTAAAGGAAATTTGGGATTATTTTGGATTACCTATAAAAATAAAATTGAAAAAAACTTGCCAAAATTGAATGATTTTAGCAATGTTAACGAAATTTTTATGAAAATGATTTATTTTTTTTTAATTGTCCGTTTTACATGAAATTACGATCGTTATCATACTTTTTACAAAATTACCAACCAATTTTTATCATCTCCATCTTTGTATTCTTATGAAGTTTTATAGCAAAGGTGCTCAGCGCCTAACACCAAGGGTATTTTTTTACCCTCATATAAAAATTAAAATTAGCATAGAAATTTTAAATATAAGTTATCATAAAAATTACTTTTTCATGTATTGCTAGGTATGATTTAATTAAAGCAACGAAATATTTACAAATACAATATTTTCGTAAAATGAATGAAAGTATTAACAATTATTTCGTTAGATATATAAATTATTTACAAGTTGTTTATGGGTGGATAATATTGCATATCCAATTCATCCATACATCTGAATTGATATATGGCTTAGGGCTATATTTTAAAACTGTTAAGGGGGGAAATAGGGTTAGCACTGCGTTTTTTTAGTGATTTTCATGAATTTTTTTTAACAAGTAAGGAATGTAT
>JANTOP010013340.1:0-31220 GCA_027564815.1 Symmerus nobilis | reverse complement strand
CCCCCCCCCCCCCCCCTAAGACTTTGAATATTGCATACATATCGAAATATAAATATGAAAATCTAAATATATGTATTATAAGAAATATATCTTAATTTGCGAAATTTAGCACAAAAAGCCGTTTGTGCATTCGGTTCTACGTGTGCGAATCATTATTTGCAAAAATTTAATTTAATAAAAGCACCATAACTTTTAGATGGAAATTTCGAAAATTCGTTAAGATTGCATAGAGAAAAATTGTATGTAGATTCGTGGTAAGTTAGTAAATCTAAGGAAAACCGAGTTTCGCAATAAAATAGTACCTACCTTTACATTTTTTTTAATCAAATTGGCCCGCGGAGGAATTTGGGTTCGACAAGCCTGTCCTGTAAGTCTTATTTTTAATATTACGCTAGTTGATCAGTTTCTTATTTTAATATTTTAAGGACAATTTTTGAGTTTTCATTTCCATTCCTTTTTCAGAGATAATTTGTTTTTTTGATATCGCTAAATAGTTTCTGAAAAAACAACTAAATTCATCAGAAGCCTAACAAAGCTTTTCAGGGTATTTATAGGTTGTATACATACTTAAATTCACTACAAATATAGGGTGTAACCGTTAATCTGTGAATATCGATTGCATCCGAATTCAGAAATATCGATGTTAACAAAAAATATAATGCCAAACCTACACAAAATTTTCTAATAATTACGTATGATTTCAAGATAAATTATATTATGTACCTTGTCAATGTAAAAGGTAGAAATGATTATCGACATAAATAAACAACGTAACGTAATAATTAATAAATCATTTATAAATTTGAATATTTATGGTATGAATTTTGGTCTCAAGGTATTCATTGCATCGTAAAATTATGCAGTTTATATGGTTAATTAATTATACATAATTACAATGTGAGAATTGGATATTAAAATGATAATTTATTAGATATAATATACTTAAAATCTAGTTTTTACTTTATCGTAAATAAATTTTCAAATAATAATAAAGAAATGTATTTTTAGCCGACAATTAAAATTGACGATATACGTAATTTCGTATGTGAAAATAAATGGAGAATTAAACATTAAATTTACCACAAAATTCCCTTTCATTTGTTGTAATTTTCTTCGTTTTAAATGAAATGAAACTAAATTTAGATTATTTTTATTTCGATTTAAAATAAACTTTTCAATTAAATTAGTTACGATTAATTAATTGTAAGAAATGAAAGACATCTCTAGGGGATATCAACCCTTTTTCCTATTTTATTCTAATTTCTGTATCTATGCACTTTCGATATTGGCTTATAACGAAAAACATTAAATATAAAATAAATAATGTGAATTCAAAAAATTTGTTACTCATCTGTAATTCTATAAATAGACAATTTTCAAAAACCACATTGAAATTTCGATTAATGTTTGGCATGAACTGAAAAAACTTCCAGTTCATAGGGAATTTCGAATGAAGATAAGAAATTTATTAAGGAATTACATCATATCTAATATATCTAATATAAAAATGTGTCCATATTGTTGGTATAATTAAAAATACCAATTTTCCCGGACTAATTACCGGATGTCTGTTTCCCATTTCAATTGAAATGAAAGAAAAATTGAATTAATTACTTAAATTGTTCAATAAAAAAATTGATGGTTTGACACAAATAATAGATAATTTATCTAATAAATAATTCTATCGTTTTACTTTTACCTACTCCCCATCATATTTAATTTGATATTTATTAATTATTCACATGATTTTTTCGGTGACATTGAAACTTGAACTTAAATTATAGATAGTGAGAGTATATTTTTGACATACACTGTATACCACCTTTAATAAAATGAGGTCGGTCGGATAAAAACGTGGCATCTTTTTATATTTATTAATTAACAATATATTAAAATAGTTATTAAATATACAAGACCGATGACCGATTGTAAAAAAACGTCTAATTAAATTTTCACGGAATTTTCTTTTACAGATTTTTATTCGTTTACACCAAAAATTATCTAATTATATACTTACTTTCAAATTCAAGGGAAAACTTTAAATAATTTAATAAAATCCGAAAATTCAAAGGTTTCAGTCGCCCAAATTCGTGTCATATAATTTAATGTACCTATATTAAATTCGTTCACAAAATTCGTGCACAAAATAGTACACACCACGAATACTGAATAGCAACTACTAACTAAAAAACGAGTGAATGATTAAATTTTTGTATTTCTAAAATTGTATTTTATTTATATTCCTTTTCTATTTCTTGTACAATAAAAAAATTTTCTTTAATGGTTTGAGAAACTCCTCATCGATTATATATAAATAATGAAATGCCCAACGTCATTCTTATATATACCGAAATATATCTCGTATAGTTGTTGCTTTACTCATAATATGTTATTTATTTTAGGTAAATAACTCGTATATCATGTTTGGTTCTGCTATCAAGTAGCGGCAGGGATAAGTAATCTAGAAGTTTCGGAACGAAATTATCACTAATTATATCATTTTTGCTAGGGGTTTTCACATCACTCCAGCATTGAGAATCTATATTGATTGAAATGCTACGCATATTTGCTTGAAATGTTTCTAATTTTCCGAAATTCTTTTAAAAAAAATCGATTGATCGACGGAAACCCGTAATCAAAATTTGGGGGCTAACATTTTGAAAATTTCGGGAAATTACATTCTTCGTTATTCATTTGAGAACAAATATGTCGTTTTTAGATTCTTCAAATTTCATAGAAAATTATTGGAAAATTCAGTTTTTCTACGAAATTATTCCAAAAAACTTGAAATCAAAATTTTCTACGAAGCTGTCGTTAAAATTCTATAATATTTTGGGTGAAATAAAAAAAAATTAAAAACGTTTGAAAAATAATTTTGAAAAAAAAAAAAATTCGTAGAAAATCTATGGAAACGGGAACTCCCGCCAAAATTCGGGGATTAATTTTTGAAAAAATGTTAGAAAATTAATTGTTTACTTGTATCATTTGAGAATAATTCTGCGTAATTAGATTGTCAACATTCCGAAGATAATTGTTAGAAATTTCAGTTTGTAAAATAATGGGAAATTAAACTAAGAAAATCGAAGATTTTGTAAATGTGAAATCAATTTCTTTCATTTTTTGGGATAACCTTTTAAGGTTACCTCCATTCAACCATCTTTTAGCTGGAATGTAATTAAAATTTTATAAAAGTTTCCATAAAATTACAACGAAAGCTTTAATGAAAAGAATTTAATTAAGGGCAAATTGTCATGAAGACATTTGTTGTCCTTGTTTGGCTTTACTTGAAAAATTCATCTATCGGCCTAAAATTTTGCATAAATATATGCTTTCAATGGTTTCAAAAAACTTATAGCTTTCTTTAAGCTTATATAGTGCATTGAGAAAGTTTTTAGCGAAAATTAAAAATTTAATCTAAATTTAATGAATCGAATAAAAATGAGATTCCGAATTATATAAAATTACACTTTAATATTAAGCTTTCAATAAGCTTTCGAGATTTTCAAGGCTTCATTTTGGAGAAAGTTGAAATTTCGTTAATGGGCCGTTACCAGGATAGAAAAGATTTAAAAACGTAAAAAAGAAGCCCGGAAAATAAAGCTTTCTGGGAGCTTTTAAGTTTTTGCAGAGTTTTTGTAGGAAAAATCTAGTTTTGTTATTTTTGTATTTTTTCTCAATAAATTCATAAAATTTTTACTGATCCGAAGAAAAAAATCCGAAAATCCGATATTCAAATTTCTCGGCGCGAGCCTTTGCGAATTTTTGATATTTCCTATATAAATTTCAATTTTTCTAAATAATTTAATTTTTATATTTTTATTTTTACATAACTATCAGAGCAACTTTCTGGTTTCTTACATTTTTCGATTTTTCGATTCCGACCGAAGAAGATATTTGGCATGCACTCTAGTAATAGTGTTGAGTAATGTTCTCTTGAATAAAGAAAACGCATATCATAAAGATCATAAAATTCTGCACACCTCATGGAGATGTTGACCGCACGCCACTGCATCACTCAAAAAAATAGACTTTTTCTCGCCTTTTTCCCGGCTGCCTTTCATAGCTTTCTTTACAAATCTTAACTTTCTTCCACATATGGAATGGTTGCCTATTAAGTCCGGAAAATGTCGGAAAGTTTGTACAACGTTGCGGAGGAGTTATGGAATACTTTACCAGTATATTTCTATAAACTTATCTCGTCTTTTTTATGACTTTTTCCTGACTTTATCTTCACTTCTTTCTTTACTTCTTAATGTATGGGACAAAAGAAATTAATTTTATGCTACTTTTATATTACACATGTATGTGACATGTTTTCCTGTGTAAACCAGAAGCACATAATTCAGATAAAATAAATAATTAAAAATGAAGTAAAGTTTAAACCTCCTGCAAAGCCAACTATATGGACAAGTTTACTGAACCATTAACTTTGATGGAAATTTTTGTATTTGTCTCCTATAAGTCTTCAATAAAACCTGTTTTGAGGACTAACATTAAAAAGGTTGTCTTTCATGCATCGCACATGCTCGTTTCGCGTTAAAAAAATGCCGGGACAACATGATGAATTCTCTGAAGTTTTCACAGAAAAATTCTCCCATACTATCTCGATCATTGTCGTGTATAATTTGTATAATACACGCGTAGGTAGGGATATTTGTGACATATATGTATTATTTTGTACAATATGAAAACCTACGCCACTTTTCAAAATTACAATTAATAAGAATATTGGTAAAATTAATTTATATTTAAAATTGGAAGGCGGATTAATGAAGTCCTGTAGAATTAGGTTGTTATTGACATATACTTTTGAAAATTGGATTATCAGAACTTGAACTCTGTCCTACTTTACGAGTAGTACCGGTATGGAATCGGAATATAGTATGTAGGGCACGTTACTTTTAGTAACTAATTATATATGCATGCCTGATTTCTATACCGGTCAGAACATATATTCTTCCTGTGACATGCATGAAATTATATTAGATAAAACTTGTAATGATGCAATATAAAGGTCCTATTGCATACTCATTCTGTTTATTTTCGCAGGCACAAAAAGACTTTTGTCAGTATATAAGATATACTTTTTATCTTTAGTAGAACAAAAAGAGTTCATGGGTATGTTAGATTTCCGTTGTCAAATGCCACCAAACAAGCACGTGGTTAAATTACACAATTACATGTGTATTGGGCATGAGTATTGCTTTCTATGTATTTCTAGAAAATTGGACATGCGAGTATGTGCTTAAAATAGCGAATAAACAGGTAAAAATATTAAATTTTATATATGTATTCACCTGGTTTTATTAAAAAACAGGGTGAGGAAAAAATGTCTTATAAAAATTGCGCAACGAAATGTCTAATAAAAATTTGTAAAACTGTCAATAAAAATGATACGCAAGAGAACTTTTAGATACATGTCACTGTTTCGGAACGAAAAACTCATGAAAACTCATAAAAAAATGCTAATCAAATGGACTTCTTCCCTTAAGGAGTTGAAAATATTCCCATCGTCACATTTCCCTAATTAATAAATTAATTAAAATAAATGTTACAACAATTTAACATTTTGAATTAAATCAGTTGAAATTATAAATTGAATTTAAAATTTAGAAATTGAAAATTCGAAATTAACCAATATACATTTTTTTAAAATTTGATTATAATATTTGTTTTTCAATTCGCCCCAGCATTTGCTTCAATGATCAGGGAAGACTGCAGAAAAACCTGATCAGGATACGTGGAATCAAAGCCCAGACGAAGAGAATAATATGAGAGTTATTATAGAATTAATATCACTATCACGTGACAAGCTAAAGTCAAAAATGTCTGCATCAGCATTCCAGATATGTAAAAATTAGGATTAAACCATCCGTAATTTGGGCGGGAAAAAGGGGTGCAGAGTAGGTCATAATGATGGAGGGGAGGCTTCTAGTGAGGATATAAATATTTTTAAGTGAGAGTAAATGGGGTGGATTGATCTTGCCGCTTAACAAATCGAATAAAAATACCGCATAAGCTCAATGCTGTCTAGTTTCAAGTGTGTCGAGCCCTAATAGCTGACACCGATCAAGATGTGTGTTGGACCATCCTAAGTGGGCTTAAAGCATATTTTTAAAATTTTTTTTTAATAGATTCGATTAATCTGGAGTAAACGGAATAGTATGGGGAACCTAACCTATTGACCCGTATTCAATTATAGAACGATTGAGATGTATGGGTCATTGAATTCTCCAGAGTATCTCCTAAGAAATGCAAGCATATAGAATATACCTTAATGACGGTATATTCTACATGCTGTATAAATGTTAACTAGTTATCAAACCATACCCCTAAATCTCTGATGTTTAAACACGAAGTTTAACCCCATTAAGATAATAATCAGATCGTTTTCAGTCAGCTAAATAATCCAAGACTATTTAAAGATTTAGATTTAGACAGTCTTCTATTGTAACAATCGCCAATTATACAATACTTTCAAATCATTCGCATAGAATAGACAATTAGAGGGCCTAAATGAGTTCGGGCTATCATTAATGTAAAGTAAAAATAGAAGTGGGCCTAAATGACTACCTTGACGAACGCCAGACTTAACATCGAAACACCTAGATACATGATTTCGCAATTTCCCTATTTGTGTGCGACCTGATATCTCAGAGAATGAACCTGATTTATGAATTGGCATAATATGGGAAATTTTGTATCTGCTGGGAACAATTCTGCATTGAAGAACAAGTTAATTAAGAAAGTTTAGGGTTTATGTAATTAAGGAGCATAGTTTTTGATAACCAATAGCTGGGACGGAATCAGAAACCATACCTTTCTTGACATTCAAAGATAGTAGTCTTCAAAACCTCTGCTTCCGTCGGACATAACCCACCAAGATTAAAATTAAAATTAATAATTTAAAACTGAAAATCGGAAACTATAATCTGGAAAAAGAGAAAAAATGAAATATCGACAAAATTGTGACCAATTTTTATTGCTGCAAATTGCATTATTTTATTTAATAATTTTGAATCATTTCACTAATTTTTTTATCAACTTTAGATTGAATTATGAGTAGAAAAGAGAGGTGCAAAAAAGCTGAAAGCTTTGCAAGAAATTTCTGAAGGTCGTCGAAAGCTTTTTTAATTATAATAAAATATTATGTTAGCCAGTATGGAACCTAATTTTTCTCCCAATAATTAAATTTAAATAAAATTCGAAAATTTCGATAAAAAGCTCCGTGCAAAATTAAAAGCTGGGAGAAATTTCTTAACGCCATTGAAATTGAAAACTGTCTGAAGCGAGCTTTAAGAAACTTACAAAAGCTTATCCAAAGCTTTTAATTAGAATATTATTTTATTCATTTTCAAATCTATTTTATCTCGCGATAAATAAATGAAATTGGAAAGTTTCGTTAAAAAGTCCTTTGGAAAATTAAAATCTCTACAAGGGCTTTAATGAATTGAATTGAATTGAAGGCAAATTATCATGAAATTGTTTGTTATTTCTTAAAAAAATTTTCTATCGGCTTCAAATTTTACATAAATATTATATATGCTTTCAATGAGCTTTCGAGATTTTTTAATCTTTTTATCTTGAGAAAATTTGAAATTTCGTTAAAGGATCGTTATTTGGAGAGAAAATAGAATTTTAAACGAAAAAAATATATTTCCGAAAATAATGCTTTCTGGGAGCTTTTATGCTTCTGCAGAGCTTTTGTACGAAAAGTTCAGTTTTGATATTTTTTTTATTTTTTCTCTAATAATTTATAAACTTTCTGCATCATTACATTTTATTGGATCCGAAGAAAATTATCGGGAAATCCGGATCAAATGTCGTGGTGTCTGATATTCAAATTTCTCGGTGCGAACCGAAACGAATTTTTGATTTTTCTTAAATTTAAATTTTTCGGAAATGTCAAATTTTTTTTTTTTATTTTAACCTTTTTTTTCCGGCCGAAGAAAATATTCGGCGCGGATGATAAATGCTTTAACATTTTGTTAAATATCATAAAATTCTGCACACCTTATGGAGATGGTGACCGCACGTCACTGGATAGACTGGAAGACTAATTAGGCTCAAGAATAATTAAATCATTAGATTTAGATTTAAGAGGATTAATTTCTATTAAAAAATATAATTAAATAATTTTAAAATTAATGTTTTATTCTCCTGATTTCCCATCGAGATTTTAATCAGATGAGGGATGAGGGTTTAATATCAATTTCTAAAGTCCAAGCAAATTTCAAATCATTTTTATCGATCAGTCTTTTATCTGGGAATGTTACCTTCATTGCATTTTTATCTGTAATTGTCCACTGAAATTGTAAAAAAATTAATTAAATTGAAATCTATATTTAAATGAATTGTGAGACCTTCAATTTTTCAGATGGATATCCTAACATACTGACTGTAGTATCATTATCATAATATCCATCCAGGGAATACAGTAAAATTTCATTCGAATCGTACGGATAATTTAATATAATTGCATAAATTGTCTGACGATTTGACTGATTTTTGGAACTGGTATACCACACACCATCCGTACGAGTATCATTCTGATAAATCCATGGTACCGTTGAATAAATCCCCTTCCCATTTATCTGTAACCAATCACCGAGATCTTGTAATCGTTCAACAAATATCGGTTCAATTGTTCCGAATTTTGTTGGTCCAACATTTATTAAGATATTTCCACCACAACTAACGGTTTGAATTAAATCTAAAAAAAAATTTATAAATTAAAGAAATTAATTAAAAATTATTAAAAAAAAAATTAACTATCAATTAATTCCTTCGATGTTAGGAAATCCGTTAATTTCGCGTCGTCCCGTTGACCCCAACTCAGTTTATCGATTGTCATTGCATTCTCCCATTTATGGGATTGTAGTGTTCCGGGATTAAAACGATCTATACACGTATAATATCCTCCGTGCTTGCATAATGTTTCACTTCCCCAACGATCATTTGTTACTACAGTGTCCTTAACCGGACTCTCATTATATAACCTGAATCGTATAGATCCAATTTAATTGTTCCAAGTAAAATTTAAATTAATACCGAACCATGCTAAGAATTTCGTTGAATTCCAATAATCTGAAGATGCTTCCCATTCACCATCTGACCAAAATATTTCCGGTTTATATTTTTCTACTAATTCCTTCATTTCCGGAATTATCTTGTAATTGGAAAGACATTTTTTATATTAATGAGACTAAAAGTCGAAAAACGTTATTTTCAAATCAACCTTTTTATTCACGAATTCCTGGGTAAGAAATTTATTCGATTTATCGAGATTATATAAGGGATGAAACCATTCAAATAGTGAATGATAGAGCCCAAATCGTAATTTCGTGTACATTTGAATGGCATTGGATAGTTCATCTGAAATGAATGTGAAATTTATTTAATATCATAAATTTCGTCCGAAATTCTACCAATAATATCTCTGTGCGGTCCCACATCTACCGAATTCCAGCTGTACGAATATTTTGATGGCCAGAGGGCGTATCCATCGTGATGTTTACTAGTTAATACAACGTATCTACGAATAGAATAGGATCAATTAAGAAGTTATTGGTCAATAAAACTAAACTTGTCGTACAAAAACTTTGCAAAAACTTAAAAGCTCCCAGGAAACTTTACTTCCTGAACCTTATATTATATGGCTTACAATTTATTTTCATCCATATAACGATCCCTTAACGAAATTTCAAATTTTCCCCAAAAAAAGCTTCAAAAATCTCAAAAGCTCACTAATTCAAATATAATTCAAATGTCTTCTTTATATAATTTGGAATCGAATTTTTATCTCATTCATTAAATTTAAATGAAATATAGAAAGCTTAACCAAACTATTAAAAGCTCAACGAAAGCTCTAAGTTTCGGACTTAATTTTGTACGTTTAAAAATCTATTTTCTATTCAGGTAACGGACCATTAATGAAATTACAGCTTTTTTAAAAATAAAGCTTTAAAAATCTCGAAAGTTTATTGAAAGCTTTAAATCAAAATGCCATTTTATATAATTTGGAATCTGATTTTTATTTGATTCATTAAATTTAGATAAAATATGAAATTTTCGCTAAAAATATTCCCACTGTAAGCTCAAAGAATGCTTTAAGTTTGAAACTTAATTTTCTCATTTTAAAATTTATTGTCTATTCGGATATTGGTCCCTTCACGAAATTTCAAATTTTCCCCATAAAACATGCTTCAAAAATCTCAAGAGAATCAAAATTTTCCAATGTCATTTAAAATTTATTTATCGGGAGATAAAATAAATTTGAATAAATATTTTAATAATAATAATTCGGATAAGCTTTTGGAAGTTTCTTGAAGAACTTTACTGAGAATAATTTGAGTTATTGGTTGTAATTTTGTCGATATTTCAGGTGTACTCTGCACCTTCAAGCGCATTAAACTGCACGTCACTGAATAAAATGTAACCATACCTTGCACCACTTTGTTCAAATAATTGAGCCCATTCATTGGGATCAAAATGTTCAGCGGTAAAACTGCTAGCAAATTCCTGATAAGTAAATCCTGGTCGAAAATTCTCCTTCATATAATCAATATATTTGGTATTTTGTTCATTTCGCCAATTCGTCCAGAACCATTCCGTGCCCATTGATGGTACGGAATATACCCCCCAATGTACGAATATACCAATTTTTCCATCATCATACCAGTCTGGTAATAGTCTACTGTCCAAACTGTCCCATACCGGTTCGTATTGTTCATTTCTTGTAATCAATTGTATGTTGTCGGGATCATTGAAACCATTAACAACCAGTTTCGATGTGAAAATAATTAGAATATTTAGAAATAACCAACTCAAAATTATTTTTATTCTTTTAATCGCAGTCATTAGAGAACAATTTGAATTAAATATAGAGAAAAAAGTCCTTGTAACACCAATGTAATATCCAGTACTTTACCGGCCGCTGAAACAGAACTGGAGATTATTTCGAGAGAATTGTTCTATTAAGCCCGATTATCTTTTGTATAAAAATGTGGTATATGTTACTGTTATCGGTAATATACCTATAGTCAATGCCACGCTATTCATTATTTATTTTATTCATACCACTCATTTGGTAGGATAAATTAGGTAGTTACTGACCAATTTGGCAGTAGAAAAAATGTATCCGCGTATCATATGTCTACCTCCATTATCTTAGTAATCTGAATATTTTTCATCGGTAACTATTTGAAAACCTACACCCACTTTAAAGGTGAACAATTATTCAAGTTACCAGTAACCCCCTATTTTACCCTAAATTTATAAATAAGTTTTGTGTCCGGATGCTTTAAATATTTTTTCATTGATGTTGATTAGGTTTTTGAACAACAAACATTCATAATTATGCATTTTAGGAAGTTTAGTCATATAAGCAGTAACTGGTGAATTACTTCTCGAAAACCAATATATCGGGGTTGGTCAAATTATGGGTATATTGAGAGATGGAATTTAACGTATATCCGAAACTATAACCTGGGTTATTTCCGAGAGATAATGTAAGGATAATTTGGATAACATACCAGTAATTAATTAAAATATGAACATAGGCCTATTATTATATAATAATAATAAATTATGATAAATATATACGATCTCCACGGTACTTGTAGCATTAAGTAGTTCAAGTTTATTTAAGACAAATTACAGGTATCTATTTTACTGGTGTAATTTGGTTTAATGTTCAAAAATGTTTAATTTATTTCAGTGGCGTGCGGTCAACATATCCATTAAGGTGTGCAGAATTTTATGCCCCCTATACAAAATGTTAAAGCCTCTATCATATGCGTTTGCTTTATTTAAGAGACGATTACTCTCAGTGCTACACTAGAGGGCATGCCGAATATTTTCCTCGGCCGAGAAATGAAAGAAAAATGTAAAAAAGCAAAAAGTTGCTTTGAAAGTTGCTTAGGCAAAAATATAAAAAGTAAATATTTCGAAAAATTTGAATATCGGGCATTGCGACATTTGATCCGGATTTCCCAATTATTTTCTTTAGATCCAAAAAATGTAATGATGCAGAAAGTTTATAAAACGCGTTCTGAGTGCTTTAAAGTTAAAACTTTAAAGCACCCAGAAATCTTTATTCTCCGAACCTTATTTTTTACGTTTTAAAATATATTTTCTATTGAGATAACGGTGCTTTAATGCAATTTCATGTTTTCACTGAAAAAAGCTTCAAAAATCTCGAAAGCTCATTGAAAGCATATATTTATGTAAAATTTCTGGCAGATAGATGAATTGTTCAATAAGGGGCAAACAAGTACTATGGATGTCTTCATTCATTCATTCAATTCAATAAAGCTCTCGTCGAAATTTAAATTTTCCACGGAGCTTTGTAACGAAAGTTTCGTATTTCATTTATAGCCTTAATGATGAATAAAATTATATGTTAATTAAAAGCTACAACTCGTTTCAGACAATATCAAATGTCAAAGGCTGCACCTCTCCTTCCCCCATCATAATTCAATCAAAAATTGATAATAAAATAAATAAAATATGTATTTCAAAGTTATTAAATAAATAATTTGAGTTAGCAATTTGTTGATATTGCAGGTGTTCTCTGCGCCTTCTGCGCATTAATTAAATGGTTAACATCTCCATAAGGTGTGCAGAATTTTATGAATCCTTAACAAAATGTCAGCCTTCGAGGCAATTCTTTAGGAAAATGTCAAACGTACCATTCGGGATGCTTCCGGACTCTTTTGTAGAAAATAAGTATATAATGTCTTACGATCAGCTAATTTTAAGGATCATTCAACATTCTTCAGGATATCTATAAATAAATAACTGAACATCGATAGCATATCTTAAGAAAATTCCCATCACCCACTACAAAATCATTTATCGTATGAAATCTTAGAAGAATATTTCGTATGCTAACTGCTTAAAATCAATTTCCTCTAACTTATCAAAGAAGGTCTAATTTGAAATAATCGATTTTTAACAAAACCATCGTTCTTTTTTAAAGGCTATTTTTCAAAACTGAATTTAACACAGTGGCGTGCGGCCAACATCTTTATAAGGTGTACAGAATTTAATATCATATGCGTCTGATTTATTCAGGATAACATTACTCAATGCTATTAAATATTTCCGAAAAGTTGAAATTTATCTAAGAAAAATCAAAAATTCATAAAGTCTCGCACTTTCAATATCGGACATCGCGACATTTGATCCGGATTTTCCGATTATTTTCATCCGATTCGCAATTTAATGATGCAGGAAATTTAAAAATTACTTGAGGAAAAATACAATAATATCAAAACTAAACATTTCAAAAGCTCCGAAAGAACTTAAAAGCTCCCGGAAAGCTTTATTTTCCGAACCTTTTTATATACGATTTAAAATTTATTTGCGATTTACTTAACGAAATTTCAATTTTTCCCAAAAAAAAGCTTCAACAATCTCGAGAGCTCATTGAAAGCTTAAAATTAAAATGTCAAAATTATAAAAATTGGATTTGAATTTTTATCCGATTCATTAAATTTAAATGAAACATTGAATTTTTGCAGACAGCTTATTCAAACTATTAAAAGCGCAACGAAAGCTCTAAGTTTTAAGCTTCATTTTGTACGTTAAAAAATCAATAGAAAAATAGGTAAATAGATTTAACGAAATTTCAACTTCACCTAAAAAAGCTTTAAAAATATTGAAGGCTTATTGAAAGTTTAAAATTAAAATGCCATTTTATATAATTAGAAAATTAATTTATATTCGATTTATTAAATTTAGAGAAATTATGAAATTTTTGTTAAAAGCTTCCTCAATACATTGTATGGTCAAAGAAAGCTTTAGGTAGCCCCTCTCCCTCCGTCTAACTCATAATTCGATCTAAAGTTGATAAATAAATTAGTAAAATGATTCAACGTTATTAAATAAAATAATTAAGGTTGGCGATTGGCTGCAATAAAAATTGTTTACGATTTTTTAAATATCTCCGCGCCCTCTGCGCAACAGACTGCACGCCACTGATTTAACACCCTGAAATTTTGCCATAGGCGTACGTAATATAAGCCAAGAATGATAGGTAATAAATTAGATAGACCGTTTCTTGTAAGATTTGGGACCTTGCATACAATTACTATTTGAAACTTGTTCATATCTCGAGATAGAGTCCTAAAATTTGGCATAAATACTTCGAAAGGATTCACAATTTCGATATCTTTATTCTAAATGTTCAGTTATATGTATTACACCGCATGGATATAGCAATTTTTTGTTCCTAGCTCTTGAATGGGCGAGGAGGTGTTCAGATACATACCGATGTCCGTCAGAGACATAGCGTGACACCTACAATTTTCAGAAATTTTTAACGGATTTTATAAGGTTTTTCTAAAAATCTCTTGCTTTTTTGACTTTTCCTCCACTTTATTTGTTTAATCTGTCTTTTCGTCGATTATTTCTAGACGTTTCTTATTTTATTCGACTTACATATTACAATTTTTCATAAATTATTGGGGATTATTTTCTTCTTTTGGAGTTTTTTTCTCGATTTTTCTCAGAGTGTTTCCAACAATTCCGACTATGCCAACATTTCCGAAATTTGGCGCATTTCGGGAAAAGTGTAGAGAATAGGCGGGAAAAAGTCGGTTAGACATAAGAACTCGTGTATTTTCGATGAAGTTTATAAGCGAGTGGAAAGGTAAGGTTTATAAGCGAGAGAAATAGCCCGGAAGTAGTAGTATTTAGTCTGAGAAAGTCGGGAATTCATTAAAAGACATTCAGTAAAATAACTAATTGTAGATTTTCTTCACTTTCTCCGGTGTTTTCCTAACCCTTCTGACGAAACATACCTATATATTCAATATAGATTCTTAATGTATAATATTCTTATTACAATAATTCAAGTGTATTCTGCGCTTTCTATGCATTAGACTGAACGCCACTGGTAGTATGATATTAAAGATCTTCAATTTGTTTAAATTGCTTCCGTCCTGCTGGAAGTGTTACTCGTAAGGTCCACGCAAAATTTAATCCTACCTCATCCAATACAGGTTTCTGCGGTAAATTTACAAGAATTGAATCCTCATCACCTTTCCACTATCCGAAAAATAAAATACAAATTAAATTATTCAAAATGATTATTTATAAAAATTACCGTTAAAACATCTGAATATCCCAATAAATTAATTTCTGTTCGATCATCAAACAATCCTCCTAACGAATATAAACGTAAACTATTCGTTTCGTAAGGATATCTTAAAAATATTGCGTAGACAATTTTTTGATTATATCGGATATGTCTAGCCATTGTATACCAAACACCATCCGTTTTTGGATCCCTTTGATCGATCCATGGGATCGTTGAATAGATGGCATCCCCATTTATTTGTAACCAACTGCCCATATTAAGTAATCGCTCAACAAAAATCGGTTCAATTGTACCTAAAGATGTTGGACCAACATTTACTAAAATGTTTCCACCACAACTTACTGTCTTTACGATTTCTATAAGAAAGAAGTCTTATTGAAGATCCTTATTCGAGATTAGATTCAAACCTGTAATTAAATCCTTCGAGCTCATATAATCATCTAATTTCGCGTTGGCTCGATGTCCCCAACTAAGTAAATCTAATGAAAAACAATTTTCCCATTTGTATGGTTGTAAAGTTTCCGGATTAAAATTATTCGTACATGTCTTAAAGTCTCCGTGTAGGCAAGATGTATCGTTACCCCATCGATCATTTGTAACGATCGAATCTTTAACTGGACTATCGTTGTAAAGCCTAAAAGAATAGAATTTAATTCTATTGGAATCGACCGGTTAATTATTGAATAATACCAAGCAATAAATTCTTTAGAATTCCAATATTCCGCCGATGCTTCATATTGACCATCGGACCAAATTATGTCTGGCTTGTAGGTATTGATGAGTTCTTTTAATTGCGGCATTACCTATCAATTTCAGATTGATTAATTGGATTTAACTTCTATTAATTATTAATAACAATTAGATTTACCTTTCTTTCGACGAAATCTTTAGTCCTGAATGAATTATCCTTGTCGGTTTTATACAGGGGATGGAACCATTCATACAGTGAATTATAAATTCCGAATTTAATATCGGAATTAGATCGAATTGACTGTTGTAATTCACCTTAAAGACATAGTTTTTAAAGGAATTTATATTTAAAAATCTATGGATCTATATTACCTACTAGATCTCGATTAGCACCCATTTCCATTGAATTCCATTTATCTGAATATTTTGTTGGCCAAAGTGCATATCCATCATGATGTTTCGCTGTTAAAACAACGTATCTATAAAAGAAATAAAGTTCCTTAAAATTCCATCAATCCTCTCGGATGGTAATAATTACTTAGCTCCGCTTTGCTGGAAGATCCTCGTCCATTCATCTGGATTAAAATGTTCGGCTCGAAAAGCTGTTCCAAAATTTTGATAAGAAAAATTTGATGGATAATTTCGATCCATATATTCGGTATATTCAATATCGGCCCGTTCCTTCCAATTGTACCAGAACCATTCGGAACCCATTGTTGGTACTGCGTATGGACCCCAATGTAAGAAGATGCCAATTTTTGCATCATCATACCATTGAGGTAATGGACGCTTATCTAAACTATCCCATGTCGATTCGTACTTACAGTTTACGAAGTAATTTAGTAGTACGGATACTAGTAGTTGCTTCAATATTGTCTTCATAACTAGATATTAAATGTATATATAACAGAGTTGGAGTTAAGTACTCACCGGAAAGTTGAAAAATTACCTCCTTCGGTCTTATTCAAATCTAATCCGGCTCTTTTATAACTGATAAATACATTACAAAATTTAAACTGATAGTGAGTGGACTATTTAAAAACAATTCGACCTTATCAGGTATACTATAAGTATACAGGGTGTTGTTAATTCCCAATCAACATCAATAGCGATGACTTGAGGATTTTATGTATATAAAGTTCAAATAAACCCTTATCAACCCTAAAAGATGGTACGCAAATAATGGAATTTCGATTATTTTCATGAAAATGTAATATTTATTTATAATTATGTTATAAAGTAAATTCATGAATTTTCTTATAAAGAACTTCCAACGGTATTCGATACGATTCAGGGATGAAAGCGATAAATCGATTGAATAAGATTGGAAATTGAACAACAAACAATCCGAAAATCAATGACAGAGAAATTATTATAAGAAAGAATAGAAATGGCCATCGATTTTTCTTATAATCGTTCGATGAACGAGCACTGTTCTCCCTTAAATTATTCATTTTCAAATCTCCTCCGTTTAATCTTTCATTGACGTCCATTTGTTGTTTTAATAATTGTTCTCGCCGTTCTTTCTTCAATTGGGTTCGGGATTTTTGTTTTTCTATTGACTGAGAAGGGACGACCGTTGAATTGATACCGGTTTCGATTGATTTTTCTGGCTGGTCCTGAATTAATGGACGTGCTGCCAATTCTTGGTCATGTTGTAGTTTTAATTTATACATATAGTTGACCTACATAATGAACCTTGGTGTTATTTTTTGGTTTCTCATCTATCAATGGGTTCTTACCGTATTCTTAGCTCCCGTTTGACAATCCCTTACAGTCAAACACAAACCAACGATTTTAATTAAATGTTCAGATAATGGATTACTCTTCAGATCCAAGTAGCTACAAGAAATATCAAAATTTAATATAGAATCGGTACTGGTAACGAGTAACATTTACCGAAGATTTTTTAAATCACCAAATGAATATGGTAAATCAACCAGCTCATTGTTGTATAAATCTAAATGCTTTAGATTGGTCAGCTTCCCAAAATCGTCCGGTAGATTTTTTAATCGATTTCGATTTAAGTCCAATTTAACAAGATGCGACAATAAAGCGAAATTTTTCTGAAGGATTAATTTCAGAGGATCAGAAGGGCGAAATTTTAAATTTAAATAAAACTTTTATCTTACTCCCAAATCAGTTATTTGATTATTCGATAAATCAAGGACGGTAGCCCGTCGGTAGTTAGCCTAAAATTAAGAAATTTTTATTGAACAAATTTTGCTTTTCCGTTCATTGAACTTACAATTTCCCGAACCGGAACTTCTGTAATTTCCGATAAGCTCAAATCAATTGTATTGTCGTCTAGCCGTTCTTTTACTTTGATTGTTGATTTTTTCTTCTTTGGCATTGTAATTGGATTGTCTTAAATTAAATCTTTGGATTTTCTTATTGATAAGTCGAGAATTAAATGATTTACCACCCGAAATTTACTTTTGAAATGAAATAAAACTTTTTTATTTATCTGAAAAATTGGATCAACAATGAAATGTCAATATATTCAGTGGCTCTAAACATTACAGTAGCGAGTAATTGTTTGATCACTTAATATATATACTACAAAACTAGCGACCTCGCATTCAAACTTTTAAATTATCATATTCCCAATTTTCTAACAATAAACATTTATTTAATATTTTATATCTTAGAAATTCTTAGGTAAATTTTGAACCAAAAAATCGATCGAATTTAATGAATTTCTCAAAATTCGATTCTTGACGGGGTTTTAAAAATACAGAGTGTGAGAGGACCAACTGCTATCTCCTATTTGAATCCATTTTAAAATTTTAAAATTTTAAGTTTCTCGGAAAATTATAAGGGTTTCTCTGAAAAGTAACCATTTATCTGATTTACCCTTATATCAAGCCCCCTATAAAATTAAGGGGTTAATGTTTTGAAGATATTTATTTCATAATTTCTTTACTATACCCTTCGGTTTAATTTTGCGTTATCAGATTTTCCAATTCCATAACAGAATTTTCCGGAAATTAAGTTTTTCACCAAACTGTCAGACATTTTATAAAATCGAACGATCGGCAAAAATCGGATAAAATTCGGTCGAGGTCGAATTTCTTGGGTTTCAAAGAGTATAGTTTTACAAAATGACAAAATAAATAATTCGGAGAGCAGCGTATTTATTAGCTTCATTACAACCTTGTATCATATATATAGGGAAATGGGACTTCATCATACGATTCCTTAATAAATTCTAAATTACTGTCGATGCCAATAAAATACGTTGGAATCAATCCACGACCCTTAACATTTGTTTCTCCTCTATAATCACATTTGATGCCAAATGATTGTAAAACTTCAGCTGTCTCCTGAGTGGTCTGTTTCAAAGAAATGTGTTTGAAAAGTTTATGAGTGAAATTGAGCAGGATTTTACTTGAATTTTTCCCGGTATTCCAGTTGAATCCATTCGAGATGCCATATTGACTGGATTACCCCAAACATCGTAAAGCGGTTTACTGGAACCAACGACGCCAGCCATTACTTTACCATGGGAAATTCCTTTTAAATAAGACAAATAAATGATAACGAAATAAATGTGATCTGGAGATCTCTAACTAACCGATTCTTAGCTGGCAATTACTACCGAAATTTTCTTCATTAAAATTCTTTAACGTTTGCATAATATTCAAAGCGAACTCAGCCATAACGTAAACGACATTCTGTGATTTGCGGGACTGCTTCTTCGTTCGATCCGTCCGAAATGAATGAATCGATAGATCGGAAGCAGTTGTTGAGCTATGTTGTCTGCGTTGTAAGCTGTTGTAAGCTTCTAAAATGAAATATAATATAAATGTTTATATCGGATGGATATAATCAATTTATACTTATTGTATTCCAACTTCGACGTCCATTCGAAAGTAACGACGATCTTTGTAAACTTATACCCCGATATCCTTTCATCGAAGCAGATGATGAATCTCCACGGCCTGGATCCAAACCGCATGCAACCATGTACGTCCATCCGGCTACTTTGATTTTCTCAATCTTTATCGTCCCATTCCGATCAAGGATTTGCCGATCAAAATCACATATGATCCCATTTAATATACTTAAAATATTTTTCTCTCGATCTATCGCCGGTAAATTGTTTGCCGAATTTTGTAGATCATAATTGGTTATTGTTGCAAACATTATCGCAACATTGTCGTATTCTTCATAGTAGAGTTCGTCCTTAATGAGTCGACTCATGTAGATCTCGGCTGTAAGGGAAAATCTCTCTAACTATTGAGAGTATCTAGGTTACAAATTTGAGAGAATTTACCTACGTGTGCTGGTAGAATATTTTGAACCAAAATTTTAATTGTATCTTTCGTACATTCCGCTTCAAGTTGTTTCTTTTGTAATTGTTGCTTCCACCTAAAAAAAACCGACGTTAAACAAACCGAATCTCTCTTGACGTTTACCAGGACTCCTTACGTGTAATCTACTCTTGATATGTACTCAGTTTGCCGATCAATTAAATGGAATAAAATGGAAATAACAGTTATTATAAGTAAATGAGCAATAGCCGGATTTAACGAAGCATTGATCGATGAGCTAAGCTAGAAATAAAATGTTATCCGTTCGAACCGAATTCCTAGCAATAAGTGGGTCTTACCTCGTAGATAAAATAATATTTAAAAAAAACGATCCATGAATAGAAGCAAACAATTGAGAAGCCAACGTAAAATTTCAGCAAGTAGTGAATTCGGCCGAACAGGAAGCCGATGCATATAGCTAGGATGAGACTCTGTGTAGTAGACTGCAAGGAATTATTATTAGAACTTTTAACTTGTGAGAAATTCAAACATACCCATGGATTAAGACATGGCGAATGTTGCGAATCTTGTAAATCAGCAAGCATGTCTCCTGCCCCAAATGCATCAGGAGTACATTCCACCTAAAAATTCAGATTACTCTTATTTAAATCTAATCTATATTTCTTGAACTCCAATGAATTTACTAAGTGAATTAGTGAACAAATAACTAAGAAAAAAATGGTCAGCAAATAAATTGCGGTCCGAGCAATAACATTTTCCATAATGTTACGTGACGCTCGATATAAATACATCAGAAAGGGATTTGCTGGTGGTATGACAGTGCCATTGTCGTCCTCATTAACCGTCGGACGGCATATGATCCATAACTTCTTAAACCAGGTTATTGGAATGAAGGAGATCAAGACAATTGCTGATACTCCATTCACAATCCAATAGATCGATCCAATTCTAGAAAAAGTAGATAAATAATTTCTTAATTTTAAGCGCTTCTGAATTGATGTGATCCCTTACGGACTATTTAAAGCTTGAATACTTAGGATACTAAAAAAAACCAATAAACCCATAAATGTGCTATACTTCAGCATAAGATCCGGTTCACGTAGATACGGCCATTCCCAATTCTTATTTTTAAATAGGAGAAATATCGTTGATACGTTACTTCGGAAACTTTGACGTTCCAACATTTCGTCGGTTAGGCGACGACGCTTTAAATCAAATATTCGATTGAAGCTACAAAGAAACAGTTAGATTTTGTAGGATAATTTAAGAAAATTCTCTTCAAATTCCTCACTGAAATTTCCCAATCGGCATCCGATCTAATTCTTTGCCCATTTCCGTGTAGGTCTCCTTTATTATTCGCATGTACTGTTCCATGGAATTCTGCATAAAATTACGTCCTGCACTTAATTTTCCAACGTTTTGTTTCGGTTTCTGGTTGAATTTTGGAATAGGATGTGTGTTAGATATCTTATACTAAGAATTGATTTATTTACCACCGATAATCTTCCATTCCGTGTCAGCAATTTCCTTACACCGGATGAGAACCGGCGGCTATTACTGTCATCTGGAATAAAATACTAAAATACGAATCGCTAAATTTCATAACTAATAATTTCGAGGTAAATCTTTCATACATTTGTTTCACCGAAAAATTGTGGTGAAATTAGGAACGTTTCGATATTATTCCTAATGAGTAATGGATCGTTCCGAGCTTTCTCCGTTCCTTCCTCATAAATATACTGATCATCAAGCATATCCAACGTGTGTTTGGTCAAATGAACTTTTCTTGGAATAAAACAAATAGAAATATTAATTTCGAAATATTATTGAGAACTTTTAGCAAGTATTCACCCCGGAACGCCAGTGGATTCCATTCGATTTGCAATGCTTGCATCCTTCGACCATATATCATACTGCCATTTACAGGCGCCAATAACGCCTGCAATAATACTACCCGAATGAACACCAATTCGCATATCTATGTTAAGATTCCGTTGAGCCCGCACATCCCGGATATCCCGAATCATTCGTAAACCTAAATCGACGCAACTTTTTGCATGATATTGATTTTCTTCCGGAACACCGGACACACAATAGTAACAGTCACCCAGAAATTTTATTCGTAATACGTTGAATTCCTTGAATAGTTGAACTTATTAAAAAGAGATCGAAATGAAAGGAAGGATCCTCCATACCTCTGAAGCTTGATCGAACTTAACAAATAGTTCATGTAACGTTTCAACTAATGTCTTAACTGGTAATTGGGTTGTCATGTACGTGTAATTTACAACATCTGCGTACAGTACTGTAACATCGTTATACACTTCTACATATAATTTGCTAGAAGGAGATTTTTAAGTCATTGGGATGGTTTATTAGCTATTCCTAGACTCACTTAATCGGTTGTCCTCTCCATTTCTTGACTCCCGCATAATTATGATCCATCACGATATCCAAACTTTTTCGAAAATGGTAACCCAAAAATAGAAGGTATAAATGGAACCAGAAATTTCATATAATTTCAATCCAACAAAATTTTCATTACTTCTTACTTAGCATTCAGTTCCAATAATTTTTCTTGCGCTTTTTGTACTCGAATTTTCGTGATCATATCACGTATGGCTTCTTCCAGAGCGCCAGCCGTGTGAGCTGGTAGCATGCTGAGCAAAAGATTTTTCTGAAATTGAATTTATAAAGTTGAGTGCGAACTTGGAGGGGGGTGGTAATTTAATTACTTCCTGATCGCGGGCGAATCGTAGTAAAACATTGCCCTCTACGCATTCCCGTCGATCGAGAAATGCCCGTCGAATTGCTACTTCATTCATTAAGCGGACGTATATTCCGAAAAAGTTAACACAAAATAAAAATATCAATTCTGAGAGAGTCTGAAAGTTGAAGATGTAGAATAGATTAGGTTTGTAAAGCTAAATTTTTCTTGCAGCCGTACAAATATTTAAATGAAATGAAAATGAAAAGAACAAAATATTCCTTGGGGTCGAGATTTTAGCAGCCTGGAAGATAAATCGAAATTCCGAAATATTTTCTTCGGAGCTCGATGGATCTCGGCATAGCAATTGGGCATTTATTCCTAAATAATTAATAAATAATTTGTATCAAGGATTCTCTTGGAAAAGGTTTTTGTTTAGGGGCGTCAATACATGGGGTACATCAGGAAATTGAGTACTTTTTAAAGAAACGCTGATAATTTCTTAGAAATTTTAAAATTGCAAGAAAAGATTCTGTTAAAAATTATTTTATTTTTTTTTAAAACTAACCGTTCCGATATTCTCTTGTTAGGTAAAAAAATTGTCGCCTTTCCTTCGATTCCCTACAATGTTCCTGATAGTTTATGTAGAAACCTAATTTTCCAGTAAATTCTATTACGTGATAAGGGAACCTGAATATGAAGGATGAACGACTAAGGGTTTAGTGAGGAAATATAAACTTTTTTAAAAAATTAATCGCCTGATTTAGGGGCGTCATGAGGAAAATGAGTATTTTTTTTTTATTTTAGAAATCTAGAAAGCTTTTTGAAAGCTTTGAATTAAAATTTCATTTTATATAAGTTGGGATCCAATTTTTATACGATTCATTAGATTCAAATGAAATATGAAGTTTTCGAAGAAAGCTTTCTCAAACCAAGAAAGCTTTTAGTCCTGAAACGAAAGCTTTTAATCCTGATCCTAATTTTGTACGTCTTGAAATCTATTTTAAATCCTAATAACGATACCATAATGAAATTTCAAATTTAAAAAAAAAAGACTTCAAAAGTATCAAAAGCTTATTAAAAGCTTAACATTGATATTTCAGTTTTTATAATTTTGGATCCAATTTTTATCCAATTCATTAAATTTAAATGAAATATGATGTATTCGGAAAAATCTTTCTCAAACTATTTTAAGTTCAACGAAAGCTTTCAGTTCAGAACCTCCTTTTATACGTCTTAAAATCTATTTTAAATCCCGGTAACGATACCTTAATGAAATTTAAAATTTTTCAAAAAAAAAGACTTCAAAAGTATCAAAAGCTTATTGAAAGCTTAAAATTAAAATTTAATTTTATAAAATATGGGATCAAATTTTTATCCAATTTTTATTATTTTAGCCCTTTCATGCCTTTGTACTAAAAATAGATTTAGATTTAGAATTGGAAATTTGCAGTTTGCATTCATTTAGTTTAAGAGATGGCCCACCAGAGCTAAGGACAATAAAGTCTTAAGATTTAAGTAGTAATCTAACAAGTTATATATTGGAAATGGTGGCAAAAATAATTTTTTAAAATGGCAGATCATATTTGCAAAACATAAAAATTAATATGTACTTCCAAGTGGATAAAACTGCATATTTATCGCTTGTGATCCTAAACAGCAACTCTAACTGCCCAAACTAATTTCTAAATTGTAAGAGGAAGAAGGAAATGCCTAATAACCAAATAATGAAATTCCCTAGTAACTCAGTCACTTTTAAAATTTTACTGCACAAAATCATTCGTATGTTTGATTTCAGTTTGATGTTTTGATTTCAGAGTAGAAATTTTAAAAAATTTGTCTGATATTTTCTAGAAATATTCCAGCGTTGGCCAGACAATATTCTCGACTGAATTAAAAGAAATAATTCAAAAATTAAAAAAAAATTTAAAAGAAATTCTAGATTTTATTGGAAATGTTTGGGCCACTTCTTTCTTTAAGAACTGTCCCAGGAATTTTATTGAACATTTTCTACCAATTTGATTGGATAAATAATGCGATTATTTAAGCAGAAACGTTCTCAATTCGTTGGAAATTTTAAACTTTTTTTTTTGGGAAACATATTACAAAATTTCGGCATCTCTCGGACAAAAAATGCCGGGAACCATTTGATTACTTGTACTAGAAGTTTCAGAGATGCTCAAGCCAAATCGATTTGAGTAAAATGAAGTAAAAAAATCACCAAAAATTAATAGTTAAAACTTCAAACTTCCCTAAACCCCTATCTCTTCCAACAAGTAAAATTATAGGAAATTTAAAGACAAATTATATTCCATCGGTAGGTTCCCTAATTGGTATAATTTTCCGGGTAATACAAAGTTAGGTCAAAAAAGGAACGAACTACGTGATCCATTAATATTTTAAGATCAGGGGGGGTTACTTCTAAAAGGGTTACTTCATTTATATGTTTAAAATCCCCTTAAAATTTGACTGGAAAAATTCAATGAATTTTATTTTCTAATCTAATGATGTCAAATTATTTCTAAGTAATTTTGGAAGAGTTTTTTTTTTTAAATTTGCATTTTTTGAAATGTGTTTTTTGTATCAAAATTTTTCTTTTCACAAATTATTGTGGAGCAAACTTTTTTAAGATAGAAACACCCTGATTTTAGAGGTGTCGATATACGGGGTACATCAAGTAAACGGTGACTTTTCCCGAAAACGGTTATAATTTCTTGACCAATTTAAAATTTGAAAATTTGAAAATGGATCCATTCATAGTCTAATCTACTTTATCTCCCAATAAAAAAAACGTAGCTGAAATTGGAAACTTTCATTAAAAAGCTTCGTGGGAAATTAATTTCTCTACGAAAGCTTTAATGAATTGAATTGATTTGTATTGAATTGAAGGCATTCATTGTTCTTGCTTGCCTCTTCTTGAGAAATTCATCTGTCGGCCTGAACATTTTGCATAAACGTATGTTTTCAATAAGCTTTCGGGATTTTTTTTGGGAAATTTTAAAACTTCGTGATAGGACCGATATATGGATTGAAAATTGACTTTTTACAAAAATAAGTTCGAAACTTTAAGCTATATTTAAAAATATAGCTTTCGTTAAGCTTTCGAGATTTTTAAAGCTTCATTTCGGAAAATGTAGAAATTTCGTTATCTGGATAGAAAATAGATTTTTACACGTAAAAAATTAAGTCCGAAACTTAGAGCTTTCGGTGCGCTTTTAATAATATGGACAAGCTTTCTGCGAAAATTTCATATTTCAATTAAATTTAATGAATCGCATAATAATTTGATTCCAAATTATATCAAATTACAATTTAATTTTAAGCTTTAAAAGAGCTTTTGAGATTTTGGAATCTTTTTTTTGCGAAAATTTAAAATTTTGTTGAATGATCGTTATTTGGACATAAAATAGATTTTGAAACATAAAAAAATGGTTCGGAAAATAAAGCTTTATGGGAACTTTGAAGTTTTTCCGGAGCTTTTGTACGAAAAGTTTAGTTTTGATATTTTGGTATTTTTTCACAACTAATTTATAAACTTTCTGCATCATTTCTCGATCCGAGGAAAATCAAATTTTTTACCGATAATAAAATTTCTCGGTGCGAGCTTTTGCGAATTTTTGATTTTTCTTGGATAAATTTCATCATTTCGGAAATATTTAATTTTTGTATTATTTTTACCTAACTGTCAAAGCAACTTTCGTCGTATTTAGATTTTTTTCCTGCCGGAGAAAATATTCGGCATAGCCTCTCTTGAATAAAGGCTGTATAATTTTCCAAATCCTTATTTGAAAATAGATTCTATTAAATAATAACTCGAGTAACCTAATTACATTACAATATGAAGGGGTTCCGATGCAAGTTATATTATTAAAAGGACGTTAAAATTCGATACTAAGGAGTCTGGTGAAACAACCACTCTTGAATTTTTAGCCAGATGGTTTGTTATAAGACAAAAGTTATTACATCCTCTCTGGCAAGATATGACATGTTATGTTTCACTACTGATAACCATACCCTTATCACAATTTGTTGATCATATCGATGAGTTATTAATATCATTTCGATTAAATACCCTAACGTTGTCGCCATACCCAATATCGTACAATGCATATTATCGGCTATCGGTAAAAATATATAACAAATAAATAGATTATAGCTTGCGTAAGCTGGCCGAAGTGGTGGTCGAATCCTAGTCACCAGCGCATGGTATAATGGGACCAAAACGTCTGGAAAAAAATCCATTCAGTAAACTTTCGTTACAAACTTTCTTATCCAATATCTTACCTGTCGTAACTAAACCGATAATAGCTATTGACGACGCCACATACGGAACCGATGGGTAACGTTGTATCAGATCTTCCTTAAACGAAAATGTTAAACTAATCCAAACAATTAGAATGCTGGATAGATAACAATATACTTCTGGACTGATAAGTTCATTCTCCTGTATTAAAATCTCTCTATAATTATATCTAAATATCTTCAAAGGAAAAATAGAAGTTGGATACCTTTTGCGTTGCCACCAATATAACGGTATGAACTATTCCGATAACGGTATGCATAACGAAAAAAATCGATAAGTAGCTACGTTGTAATCGTTGAACGTACGTTTTGTAAAAATGTTCTAAACCTAAATTTTTGCACTGGCTCTTAAGAAAATTTTTTTCTTGTTAAAAAAATTAAAAGGAAAATTTTTTTTTATAAAAAGAAATCATTTCCATATTTACCCTTAAATGTCTCCATTCCCATTTCCGATAATCCTGATTACTATCTGAATTTCTGTTATCATTATAACCGTTATCAATTTGCTCGGAATGTCGCCTTATTACAAAATCCATTATTAATTTATTCGCAAATGGACCAATTATTTGGAACACTACTGACTTTTGTTACGATAAAATATACCAGCAAATAGAATTTTATGAAATCAAATAGAATATTCGAATTTATTATTTTAAAAACAACTCTAATAGTTATCAGATAAAAGATAAGATGTACGTAGAATTGATTACTTTCCTTAAAATAAATAACATTCCTTAAGTAGTATCAATCATTATTTATGAAAACCCTCTTCGAAATCGATCATTAAATCTTTAAAATTTGAGCAGCTTCGCTCCCATTTAAAAAATGATCAAAACAATTAAATTAATAATTAAATTCGATTCACTGATAATAAACTGTCATTTCCGGGATCGAATAGAATATTGAACTGAATCGATTGGGTGTATTGCCTGAACTTTTCACGCAAATTTACAGTTTCCTATCTGAAGAGATAAGATTAAATTTTATCAATTGAAAATGAATAATATCAATCAAAGTAATTGTATTTTAATAAGACGAGACGAATGAGTAGGTAAATTGAATTGACATAATTCAGTAATAATAATCAAGTAATTAAAGTAATTTTTATTGCTTCCATATTTGGTATCATAACTATTGATTTGGAAATTTGATAAAAGTTGGAAAATTATATTTAAGGTAGCTAACTAAATTAATAATTTTTAATTTAATCAAGCTATAATTTATTTATGTTTTATTTAATTAAATTAATATAAAAATATTTAATTCGGTTTTATTTATTAATATCAATTTTAAAATCCCGTCACAAATCCCAATCGATTTTGGTTATTATCCAGAAATTATCCATATTTTTTATTCTAATGAAGCCAAATTATTTCTAAGTAATTAAGGAAGAAATTTGGTTAAGTAAATTTATTGGAAAAAAATCAGAAATTCCAAAGATTTTTTTTTGGAAAAAAAAATGAAAATTTAGGAGGACGACATTCGATTTTATATAATATAGAATATCGTATATCGAACACCGTATATCGAAAAACTTAAATTTTTGGAAAATTTTCTTTAAGAATCGTAAATACTGATTACCCGAAATTAAATCTAAAGGCTGTAGCTAGGAAATTGTAGAACAAACGTTTTCGAAATATTAACCCCCTCATTTTCTTAGGGTTGTTATATCGAAATAACAGGTAAATGGGTTCTTTTCAGGAAATGCTTGGAATTTTTCGGAAAATTTAATAATTTTGAATTTTGAATATGGGGAATGATTTGGGTGATCTATCAATACTTCAAGATTAGGGGACCTGCTCACAATATATATTTTTATATTCCCATCAAAGAACGACTTGTAAAAAAACCAAAAAATTCAATCGATTTCGATCAATATTTTTAAAAAATTCCTAAGAAAATTTTTTTTTTTTAAATTACTGATCTAATGATCCCAAAATATTTGGAAATAATCAACCAAGAAATTTTGATTAAAAATTTTTTGAAAAAATCAACCCCTTGTTTGGAGAAAAAATAAATAATTTTTTTGGACAAAAACCTTTGATTTCATTATAATATTTTTCTGACGTATTCGGGGAATACGTCAATTTTCAGAAAATTTCATTCAGGAGTCGGAAAATATAATTAAGAGAAATCTAAGGGCGCAGTGAGGATATCATAAAACAATAATTAAAAAAAAAGCGACCCACAGATTTTGAAGGGTACATCAGAACATTAGGGGGTCCTCTCACAATTTTAAATCTTTAAATTTCGAAAAAGAAAATGCCTCTGAAACAGTGGCGTGCGGTCAACATCTCCGTAAGATGTGCAGAATTTTATGACCCCTTATCATATGTGTTTGCTTTATTCAAGAGAGCATTACTCACTGCTATTACTAGAATGCTTGCCGAAACGAAAAACGCAGAAAGTTGCTTTGACAGTTAGGTGAAAATACAAAAATTTATTATTTCAGTAAAGTGGAAATTTATCTAAGAAATATCAAAAATTGGTAAAAGCTCACACCGAGAAATTTGAATATCGCACATCGAGACATTTGATCCCAATTTCTTCGGTTATTTTCTTCGGATCCAAAAAAATGTAATGATGCAGGAAGTTTCTAAATTGGTTGGTGAAAAATACAAAAATAACAAAACTAAACTTTTCGTACAAAAGCTCCGTACTAATTTAAAAGCTCCCAGAAAGCTTTATTTATTTATTTTTTTATTTCGAATACGTTCCTTTAACAACATTTCAGATTCTCCAAAAAAAAGGCTTCAAAAATCTGGAAAGCTCATTGAAAGGTTAAAATTAAAATGGCGTTTTATATAATATGGAATTGGATTTATCCACAATGCATTAAAATCATTAAATTTAAAAGAAATATGAAATTTTCTCAGAAATCTTGTCCAATCTATTAAAAGCTTATCGAAGGCTCTAAGTCCTAAACTTAAGTTTTTACATGTGAAAATTTGTTTTCCATCCAGATAACGGCACTTTTACGAAATTTTAATTCTTTCCAAAATGAAGCTTTAACAATCTCGAAAGCTTATTGAAAGCTTAAAATTGAAATGTCGTTTTAATGATTTGAAATCCCATTTTTATTCGATTTATTAAGTTTAGACAAAACATGAAATTTTTGCTAACAACCTTCTCAATCCCCTATAAGCTCAAAGAAAGCTTTAAGTTTCGAATTAAATATTTTATGTTTTAAAATCTATTTACTATTCAGATATCAGTCCTTTCACGAAATTGCAAATTTTCCTACGAAAACATGCTTCAAAAATCATGAAAGCTCATTGAAAGCATATAGGAAAGGCAGTAGGAAATAATTGAACGATATTTAGGAATTCAATTAAATGCTTAGAAAAGATAAGATTAAGTCAAGAAAACGCGAGCGAAAAGTTAGAAAAGATAAAGAACAATTCGGTAAACTCGCGAAGAATCTAACAACCCCAGGAAAATATTTGAATAAATATTTGAACCGCAGGAAAATAATATATCAGAAGAACTTTACGAAAATATCCACAAAGTTGAAAAAGTCCGAAAAGCGGGAAAAAATTTTAGGAAACGAAGCGTTGAGAAAACGTATAAAAATAGGAAGAAGTCGATATTATGAAAAGTAGGGAAAAATTCGGATAAATTTCGGTAAGAGTCGGCAAATGTCAGGAGAAAATTGGAATTGGGAAAATTTCAGGATATGTCGGCAAAATTCTAATCAAAATGGGCGAAAATTGGAGTTAAGGCAATTTCTAGGCGAATTCCAATTAATTAGGTATAGAAAATTGAATGAAGGGGACAAGTAGGGACTAAGTTATGCCTCTAAATTCCTAACCTTTTTACAGCTTTTGACTATTTTAACAAAATACATAATTTCTGCGGATAGATCTCCACTCCACGTCTGATCCGCGCTTACTACGCGTTAGACTGAAGAACACTGCTCTGAAATTTTCTCAAAAGTTACTTGAAATTTAAGTCTTGTTGTAATTAAATTTAAAAGAGAAATACTTCAATTATTTATTAAAAATAAAATTTTATTAGTTATGTAGATTATAGTTTTGAATTATTTTTTTATATTTTTATTTTATTTATATTCATCAACGAAAAATAATTACAAATAATTATTACACAATAAAAGGGTAGTTTTTGAGGGTGGGAGGGG
>JANTOP010013339.1:0-58323 GCA_027564815.1 Symmerus nobilis | reverse complement strand
AATTTTTGAAAATAATATTTCTAAAAATAAATTTTTGAAAAAATACTTCCAAAACAAATTTTAGAAAAATAATTTCCAAATAAAATTTTTGAAAAAAAATTTCCAAACTCAATTCTTAAAAAAAAATTGCAAAATTGTTGAAAAAAATGTTTCCAAAATAAAGTCTGGAAAACAAAATGTCCAAAATAAATTTTTGATAAAGTATTTCCAAAATAAATTTCTAAAAATAATTCATAAAATGCAACATATTTTGAAAATTTGGTTGCAAAAATTTATGTAAGACCAATTTAAAATTGAAGCTAAGCTTCATTAATTGCTTAGAAACGATTTGCCCATCATTAAATTAAACAAAAAAAAAAAAAATTTCGAAAATACCGACTAGAAGCTACAAGTCAATATTCCAGAATATTTTAAATACTTATATTGGGAGAGAACCGCCTCACCTTATGATGTCAATAGATCCCCCTAGTTACCGCCTATTTGAATTCTTATCGAAATTTCCAAATTTGAAATTTTCTGCAAAATTACAACCATTTTCTAGAAACGTAAAAATTTTTCTTTAGTTTGTGTACATCGATCTCCCCAAAATCAAGGGAATGGTTTTTTAAAAACGTTTGATCTACATTTTCCCGTTTAGAGCCTTAAGTTAAATATTCTGCGAAAATATTTTTCAGTTCCTTAAGAAAAACTCTAGGAAATTTAATATTTCTAAAAGAGCAAGTCAGGCAAATTGTTAAAAATCGAAATTTTGCCGAAATAAATCAAAACGGATGTATTTTTCAAAAAATTTTGAAAATGACTAAAAAATGATTTGCCATTATTAGATATGAAAATTTTTGAAAAAAAAAATTTACTTAATTAGAAACTCGAACGAAAATCGCGCAATTTTATTCTAATTTTGACAAGACGTCTTTTTAAAGGATTTTTCACATATAAGTCGGGAGTTACACCCTAGTTATCCCCAATTTGAATCCGTTTTAAAATTGACATATTTTAAAATAAATTTTTGAAAAGAATGTTTCCCAAATAAATTTGGAAGAAACGATTCTTTTTATTAATGAAAATTTAAAGCAAATCTGACGAACAGCAATGGACCAATTGAGCGGTGAAAATAGCTACGAATTGTTCTAGCTGCTGCAAAGAAAGATATCTGACCAGCTTCTTTTGCATATATTATTATATGAAAACGGATAGCACTGTATATGGAGCCGATTTGCTCTAGCTTCTGGTAGAAAACAAGGAGTTTATTAGGGAATTACCTATTTAAAAATGTACATTTAAGATGAATTCTGACTCGGACAGTCTAAAAATCAGTAATCTAAGTCGTTAATTGGCGAGTAAATTTTGGTAAATTAATAAAAATCTTTAAAATTTAGCAAACCAAAAATGTCTTTTAAAATTTTCCCCTAAAAATCATATTTATTAATTTACATTAATTGAGAGAAATTTTAAATTTTCAAAACTCGCATTTGGAGGCTTTTAATGTACTTAGCATGGCATCGAATTGAAAATTAACGTTGTATGAAATTGTTCCATAGACAATTTCACGTCTAACTATGCAATAATGGGTGTTCCATAGTATATACTTAGTTAGTAAGATTCCATATATAATTATGTTGCTTTTTCTAATAATTTTCGGGTAATTTCCAGCGTTCGTCCTATCAAGAAATATATCAAGAAATATATCAAGAAAGCTACTCGAGTACTCGCTAATTATTGATTTGTGAAAATCGTGACCGATTTTTAAGAATATTGTCACTATTTTTCAAGTAGACTTCTGAATTTTGCTCTAAAAATTGTCTGGAGAATGACCTGCTCGGAGTCAGGAAAAAAATTGGGAAGCAGGGTAAAATTCAGTAAAATAAAATCGGACGAGAGATGAAAGTACTTTCAAAATATTGAGAAAAATACCCGATAGTTTGGGACAAATTTTAAAAAAGTCAATCAGGATCTCTGGAAATAAAACAAAGAAACTCTGGTAACGCGACAAAATTCGAATTTTGGGATTATAAATTGTGGAACTATTTGTCGGAAATTATTGCCCCTAATTTTAGATTTGAATCCGACCCGTGTGCGTATTAGTACTTTTTGTAGGCCCAAGTTAATATCAGGCTGCTTCCTTGAGCAACAAGTAACAGTCGAATTCAGAACAAAATTATATCTGATCCGCTACCCTTTCTTATTGAAAAAATGGTCAAGGAGTCATGAATGATCTCTAGAATTTCCGGGTAATTAGAAGGATAAGATGGGGATGATCAATCCAAAAACGTTATTAGTTAAAATAGTCCTGATGTCCGGTTAAATGTAGTTAGATGTCTGGGAACATTTAGGACTGGTTAGGGACATCTAAGAAACGGGATAAAGGCAAGAATTCCACGAGATTAAAACGGAAAAGTAGGAATTTGTGGGGGAACAGAGAAAAACAGTAAAAAAAAAAATTCGGTAATTCGGAAATTTGACCGAAAAAATTTGGAATTTCATAAATAATTTTTTTAATATTTTAGAAATTCAAAAACATCTGCTAAAAAATACATTTTTTAACAATAAAAGAAATGACAAATTATAATGGTTTTGTAATTAAAAAATTCAAAATTAGTACATTTGAACATTTTGGAAAATCGACTTTGTTTGAAATTTTGAATTATTTTTATTTATTTGAATTTAAATATTCAAAAAGAAATGAGTAAAAATCCCAATAAAAATTAAAAAATTTATGGACAATCGAAAATATTCGAAAAATACCAACATTTAAATTTGTTTAAAAATGCGAAAATATATTTAGGGAATTTCTCTGATTTTTGAAAAAATTTTCGAATTTTAGCCATGGAACCATGGAACAACTTATTTTATAATTAAGGATTTTTTTTATTAATTCAAAATCAAAATCAAACAAATCGGATAAGAGAATCCCGAGATAGAACATTTTGATAAAAATTTTTGGAAAATAGGAGATTTTTTTTTTTTAAATTGAGACATTTTATAAAAATAGAGATAATTTAGTAAATTTGACGTGCAAAGTATTCGATGAAAAATCTCTAATATTGAATTGAAAGAATTGAAGGACTCCTGGACTTTTAAAAGCTCAAACCCTGGTCCGAAGTTTCTTTTTCCAAAATCCTGAAATTAATTTATAGCATAGCTCTCAGATGTTTATAGCATCAAGTACTCAGAAGAAAGAAATAAAATTCAATCGGGTAATTTTCCTTTAAAAGAATTTCAATTCAACAATTTGAATGAGAAAAATAGTATGAAAATAAACTGCTTCCAAAAATCACTGATTATTTTACCAAAATTTTGAAAATCGACTTCCGTTATCAGGAAAAAATGTCAGCAAAATCGAGCAAATTTTTTTTTAAATTAAATTAAATTTTGATCTTTTTTAAATGGACTAACTTTTATTGAAATTAAAATTTCATTCAAAAATTTTGATCAAAAAAAGATCTTGAAAATTAGCCGAAAATTATCGAGGAACATTAACAATTTTTCAAAATGAGATATTTTTGGATCCATTTCGATTCATTGAGCATTTAAAATTACAGGATTTTAAAATAAATATTCGGAATTTAGTAAAGTAGAAAGACGAAAGGGTCAGAAAAATGAGATCTTTTAAAAAATGGGGCATAGTTATTTGGGAAAAGGTCAGAAAAAGTCGGGAAAAATCAAAATGAGCCAGGAAAAATCAGAAAATTATGGGAAAATATTTTAATAAAATCGATAGGAACAATGAAGACCTACAAAGTTTGGAGAGGTGGCTTACATACTTCAGGCGATTAAAAGTTATTTGATAAGTAAAATTAGAAAAATTTCTATCTCAGGAAATTCTAATCCTTCGCGATTTCGCTAAATTGAGACTAGACTGTATTTAAATTGCATTTAAAATTTATCGTGTGGAGGATATTAGTACCATCGTTACGGAGGATGTAGATAATTTCTTGGTTGAAAGCATACCCGTAACCGGGTAAAATCAATATGCAACATAGCCATAAAAAAATTTGATTAAATCAGGAAATTTACAAAGGATATACAATATATCTAGTATTCACATGAGGGTAATTAAACAGATCGCGGTATCCTTGATTTTCTACTATATAAATAGATATTTATATAAAAAAATATCCATTATCAAAGAAAATACTACACAGATACTGTGTCTACAATATTGAAAAAAAAGAAAATTGTACCATTCCATATCCCAGGGAAAATTGAAAATTCACCAGATGTTCATAATTTTCATACTTATTAAAGTCTAATTTGTATGATGATTATTATTAAGATTTGTGTTCGACAATATTATATACTCGAAGTGAATGAAACCAGGTGAATATTTCTGATTATGATGACAGATTCTAAGCACTTATCATTACTCTTAATTATTACTCCCTGAATTGAAGTAGATTTAGCTTCTTTACCGAAAAATTAATTCAACAAAGAATTTTCCTCCGTTTGGTTTATTCTCCGTATTTCTGTTTATTCAGATGATATTCTTAAAGGACACGTTTTCCACATAAAAATTATAAAAAGGTTCATTAGACATTTTCATTTAAATTCCGTAAATTTAAATTAGTAATATTAAGTGAGATTGTAATTAAGGGGACAATTTAAAAATTAGTTCAGGGCAATGTCCTGATGATTAAGCATAAATTTTGTTTTATGAGCGTGGGGGATTGATAATTTGAAATTTGATACTTTACGACCTTTTTAAATAATTTCCTTTTATTATGGAAAATGGAAAATGAAATGTCAATTATTTAATGTAGAACGAAATTCCTACGTGACCTGTCTCATTTTGAACAGAGTTTCCATCTCTCATCATTACACAATTTTTTAAGATAACATTAATTCATCTCGTATTATAAATATAAAAGGATCAGATATATTAGTTAAATGACTATTCCCCGTTATTGTTTTATATAAAATAAAGAAAAGCGGATGATTTCCATTTGTCATGGTCCGATATTTAATTTCATAAATTTGTGTCCCATGTGAAACGTGTTTTTTCCCGAACAGAATTTTCCTCTTTTCATTTATGGTTTTCTTAGCATATTTTCTTATTACTTTCTGATTGAAAAGGATGTCTAGAAGTTTTCAAAATGCGACAAGTAAAAATAGATTTAATATTCATCGAGGGATATCTTATGGAAGTTCTACCATAGAAGGGTTTCCTATCCGATTTTCTGGTCATAAAATAAAATAAATAATGATTGGAAAATTGTTTTTTATGGAAATGTATTAAAGTAAATTTCCTTTAATCAATGAAGAGTTATTTAAATTAATTTTCATTCAATTTATATTTTTTCAATCAAACTTAAATCGAATATTCCGATTTTTCTTTGCTTTAATTATGATTAAGGACACGTCTCAATATTATAATCCAATCGAAATTTGGATAAATTATTTATGTTATATTCGAAATAATGACTACAACTCCCATTAAAACTAAAAAAAAAAATCCGTTAAACGTTTTTTCCCAATATCTCTATTTTGGTGGGAAAAACAGGTGGAAAATTATCTATTCAATTTAGGAAAAACTCGTGTTGACAACGCGACGGGTGTCATACTAAAAACTCGTCTAACTAATTTATAACTATATTCCCTTCATTCGATTTTTCTATGAATTTTCCTACCATTTGCCCACCTGATCGAATAATCCCGATATCTAAATTGGAACTTTCATTCTTTAACCGTCATCTGCGCCCCATTTATTTTCAGACAATTGATATGCAATTCACAATATTTAGAGTCGAATCGATGGAAATTGTTGGGACATTTCTCTTATCAGATATTTTTAAATGTTTGGGGTTGGTATACTAGTTCGATTTGATAGTGATATTAGGATAGCTCTCTCTGTTATATTTAAGCTGATTATGTTGGATTTTCATATCGATTTGGATAAATATGGAAATTTAAGTCGTTCCATCCTTGAACCGTACTTCTAAATATTTTTTTAGAGAAAATTTCATGACAAGTCGAACGTACCAATAAATGAATATATAAACACTCGGTAAATTTCGAGAATTAAGCATAAAAATTTGAAAAATTTTTTAAATAATTTTGGAAATCCAATATACTTAAAAAGACGAAAAATCGAAAATATCGGATAAAAAGAAGGTCCAAAAAAATTTATATTTTGAAGACTTCACATTTTATGATTTTTAACTGAAAATATTTGAGAATTCATTAAATAATCAGTATATTTATTGCAATTATTTAATATTATTGATCAATTATTCATAAGTATGTCGAATAGACTAATTATATAAATTCCATCTATATTATTTAATGGTAATTTAAAATAATTAAGAAAAAATAAAGAAATCAGAGATACTCGTTACATAATATTACTTAAATAATTGACTTTTTAATGTATAAAAAATTATTTGTTAATTAATTAGAAGAATAAATGATTTAAAATTAATGAATTATTTGTTAAGAAAATATTTCTTCATGAATTTAATTTTAATTATGGAAAATAAAGTAAAATATTGTTTATACTTTTTTAAATAATTTTATTAATTTTTTTAGGGTTTTCAGGATTCTCATAACATTTTTTTATTTGAAATTTTCAACATTGATTCCGTTGGTTGAATTTCTGTACAAAATTTCCTTGAAATTGACAATTTAAACTTTTCGAATCCTTATGATGTCGTTCTGAATCCAAAATTTTGAAAATTTTGTTTATTTTCTGATATTTTTATTAAGCTCAATATTCTCAATACCAATAGATATTTTTATTAAGATCGAAAGCTTTATGTTTCGATCTTAATTGTTTACGTTGTAAAATCTATCTATCCAGATGTCAGCCCTTTCACCTAATTTCCAATATTCTCCCAAAAGAAAAAAAAAATTGTTCAAAAATCTCGAAAGCTCATTGAAAGCATATTACAACAATTTCAGTGAATTTCAGAACAGTGAAATTCCTTTATAATAATAAGCCTTCAATTCAATTCAATTCAATTCAATTCAATTCATTAAGGCGTTTGTATAGAAATTTTAATGGATAAGCTTTGAAGCTTCGAATTTTGGATAAGCTTTTGGAAGTTTCTTAAAGTTCGTATTCAGACAATTTAAAATTTCAAAGACGTTAAATTATTGGAATAGAAAATAGATTAAAAATTATATTAAATTTAAAACCGAAATGTAAAATATTTTTCTAGTTTTCAATTCTCCACGAAATGTTCAACGAAAAGAAAATCTTATCTGCCAATTTATTGAGATATTTGGAATATTTTCCCTAATTTGAATGGAATTTTTTGAATTTTATAAAATTTTCTAAATATTCCAATTTGAGTAGATTTTCAGAAATTCACGAAGATTTTCTGATTGTCAAAGAATTTTCGAAACGCTTTCCATACGTTTTCAAAATTTCCCGACATGTTATCGGTTTTATTAGACTTTTTAACGATGATGGCGATTTATCTATCGATCGTTCTGATCAATTTTCAAACCCAAAAATCCTTTGAGATTATCGGATTTCACAAAATTCTATTTTTGACGATGTTTTTAAAATATAACTTGTGAGATAACCCCTTAAGGTTTATACGTTATTAAACCTAATCAGTTATCAACTTAATGGTTAATAACTGAAATTTTGAAATTTCGATTTTTCCTGGAAATTAGAGATTTTATTTTGAAAAGTGACGAATTAATAATTTCAGCCCATTTGAAGTTCCACTAAAATTCGATGTTTAGCTTTATAAAAATTTTGTGAAATAAATTTCTACATTGTTCATTTTAGATCAATTCTGCTTTATTAGATTTCCCCGTTCCGAAGAAAATGTTTGGAAAAATCAGGTTTCAGAACGTTCCAAAATATATCGCTAATTTCGCAAAAATATTTCTTTTCGTACAAATTAATTTTGACGTAATTTTTACGTTCATGGCGAAACCTTTTTTTACTGTATAGCCGATGACCTAATTTTCAATATAATTTCTGGGTTTTTAGAATTATTTGTAAGTCATACCACAAACACCCAATTTCCTATCAATTTTCTAGAAAATTGAGCTGTGGCTACCTGGCTGCTCGACTGCTTCGCGAATAGACTTGATTATCGAGTTTTGATTTGAAGGGCATTTGATATTACGTCGAAATTAGAGAAGATAGATGAATTTCCCAAGGCTACGAATCTTCAAAAAATCCCATAGAAAATATTGAGAAATAAATTTCCGAAAAATATTCGATTCCTAGTCAAATTCAAAAGAATTTTTAAACAAGGAATCGGACCCTATGAGAACAAACTTCCCTATCTCCGGAAGCCGTTGATCGATTTATTTCATTCAAATTTTAAATTATAGAAGCATCTCCTTGATTACAAAATAAAATGACTTGTTTCCGTAGTTAGAATTTGAGTTAGGAATTTAGAAAAAAAATGAAGCGCATAATTAATGGTAATAACCACTAATGGGATTAGGGGGTAATTGAACTGGTGGATAACCTTCTTTTTTTATAGCGAAGATAGAGCCTACAAAATTTGAAGAAAATCGGTTCAGAAGTTTTAGAGATAAAGGTACCTCGACTTTGTATGTAAAATGGACAATTCAACTCAAAATTCAAAATCCCCTATACTAGGAACCTCTTTTCGGATTTCGGATGATTTTTATTTAATTTGATAGAAAAACCTGTCCGGTTAGGAAATAAAATATAAAAGTACAGATTATCTAACAAAAATAATGGATTCTGAATTTAAATCAAAAATAATGAAAAATTGATGAAAAATAATACCCAATGAGAAGAAAATCACCTATCTCAGGATTCCCTCATCCGATTTCATTGATTTTGCCTTTAAATGAAAGTAGAAGGTCCATACTTAGAATATAAAATATAAAATAAATAGCTTCCGTGGTAGAAAAATCGAATTCTGATGTAAGTTTTCTTCGAGGGCATTTATGAAAAAAAAAACTACGAAAATATTTAAAAAATTCCCAAACAATTTAATTTTAATTTCAGAAATTACTATTAAAATATTAATTACAATTGATTACGTGACCAGGGAAACAAAAAGGTCGTAATTTAGCTTACAAAATAATTTTGAATATTTTTTAAAATAAAAGAGTTTTGGACGTAAGTATTACAATAATTTATTACATTTTTCTTCGCTGTTATTTCAAAAATGAATGGAAACTAGAAATTTATAGGAAATCTAATTTTATACACAAAAGTCTTCATATTCAGTATTTCAAAATCTTAAAAAAAGCAACCCCTTAATTTTGGGGGAGATTTAGATAGGGAGGTTGCTTGTCAGGGAAACGGATATATCTAAAAAATGTTGTTAAATGAACTTTTATATAAAATCAACCGTTTCCGGGGTTTTTTTTTGCCCAAAAATTCGACGGTAACCGCTAATTGCATGTAATTTCCGGAAAATTTTATTCGGAACTGATAAATCTGATAAAGCCAAATTAAAGATCGTTAAAAAATATGGAAATTGTAGAATAAGCCCCCGACCTTTAGAAGGTCCCGAAGCAGACGAGAAATATACCAGAAAAAATTGAGAACAATCTAGAAAACTAGTAGTGCAGAATTCAGCTAAACGCTCAAATATGGCGAACAGATATCTTCAATCATATTTTGTGTCATATAGGATCAGTGACGTGCCGTCTAATGAGTAGGAGATGCAGAGCACACCTTCTGGGGGAATTAATAAATACAAAATATCTGTAATAAAATATAAAATAATAACGAAATGAAATTGATTAAAAAAATATATATTTGTTTTATTTTCAATACTAATTATTTATTTTCATCGAATTTAATACATAAAATTTTTAGAGATGATCTTATTTAGAAATGTATAGCTCAAAACGAAGTCTTTCTATCCATGAGCCGATCAACAGGCCATCCAATTTACTACAAGTTTTAGTTAATCATTACAAGATCTCTTTAAGAGAAACTGCTTCTTAACAATACTATCCAGATTATTACAAGTCCGAATTCGATTTTAACAAAGCAGATAGAATAAAGATGTCAGTAAGATATCTCTCTAAGATGTATAGAATATTTATCGCTACAAAAATTTGCATGAATTCAATACTTCCGACTAACTTAAAATGAAACCCCGTGGATGGGTATTAATAAAATGTTCTAACTTTACGGCGATAACGACTATACGAACCCAATTTCTTAACTTTCTATTTTCTTTTAATTAAGAAAATACGATACGATTCGTCTGGCTAGTATATTATCTAATTACCTATATATACTAATTTTCCCGAATGGAAAACACCATTTCCTCCACCACTGGTGGTCGTTACAAAGTTATCATGTTACCCATACCTTTACGGTTATTGTTCTATTTGGTATCAATTTATCTTCCACGCAAATCTGATTAGTACACTCAGATGAGATGTAGGAAAATCGGGATATCGTAGATTGGGAAAATTACAGGGACGACCATTCGAATAAATCTATATTTGACTATTTGTCCTTTCGTAAATTATTTAAATATTAAAGGGAACTTCACTGTAAATTAAATCTTAAATAAACTACTTTGAGATATAATGGAACTGTGTGGAGTTTTATCATTTCAACTTCTATTTTTAATGAATTTTCAATTAAATTTCCACCCTAGAAAACACTGAAAATGGTATACAGATAGAAAATTGAATTAATACCAATGTTTTTGTTTGATAAGGTTCATTCTTAAATTGAGTTTTTAGTTTCTTTATTTAATTAAAATATCATCTTATATAAAAAGGGTATGAATTTTCTTTTTTTTTGTAAGAACATCTGAGACTGTGGTTTTTCGTATAGAGTATCAATGATTGTTTAATCGAATTTTGATCATTGACTGTCGAAATTGCTGGTTCGTTCATATTCAATTTATAATTAAAATAGAAAATCAATATTCAATTATATGACTATCGATTGTCTAGCTATTCTGGTGCAATAAATATTGGTTGTATTTAAAATCCAATTAAAATATTAAATTCTCCTCTTTTCATTTTAAAATCTCCTCAATTGTTCCAATTTTAATCGATTAACATCTCTAGTTAATGATTTTTATCAATGAATGATATGAAATCTGGGGGGCGATTGATATTTATTAATATTATTGACGCAATAAATAGATTAAATATCTCATGTTGCAATATTAAAGGTCGAGGATGAAATATATGGCAATTTACTATTCTCGTGTCTGATTTGTAAAATTAGAATTTATTGGAATTGTATAATATAATAGCTAGGTCATGTATTAATTTAATAGCAATTATTCTGTACTTTCGGTTATGAAATTATATTTTATGTGGTAGGTGGATTTCATAATTATTATTTATATGAATTGAAAATGTTTAATGTTGCACATGGTGTTCCATGAGATTTGGGAAGGGCTTTCCCAAGCGGTACAGATATCTGCTAGATGGAGAATTTTATAAAAATTTACAATGAAATTAAGTCATCAATCAGTTATATATTCGGATTTAATTCAATCAAATCTATTGATTGAATTTAAAGTTATATTAAATTTAGTAAGCGGCAGATTGGTTCTACTGATATTTCTTTAACAAACTTCAATAATTTTCGAGCTCTTCTTTGATCAAAATTTTGAAGTGGAATTTTTATTTTAAGAGAAATCGGTAAATTTAGCTGAAAGCTTATTCCTGAATACATAATAAAGTAAACTAAAAAATCAACAATTTTAAGAATTTTTTTATATAAGAAATTTCAAAAACGAAATCAAATCAAAATCAAACTTTCCATTTTATAGTATTTGTTTCGGCCGTTGGCCGGACAATTTAAATTTCCGGCAAATTCTCTTTCGGAACCGGAAAATCTGATGATGAGAAATTAAACATAAGGGTATAACGAATAAACTGGAAAAAAAATTTTTCAAAAGTTATACACCCTGATTTTATAGGGGTTATTCTAAGAAGATACCAGGAAAAATCGATCTTTTCAAAAAAAGGCTTAGTACGGCTGGAAAATTTTATATTTTTAAATTTTGAATGATCTATCGATATCTTACGGTCTGGGGGTCCTCACTAAATATTAAGTTTTAAAATTCTATTAAAAACCGTCAATAATCGACTTGTATAAAAATCAATAAATTCAATCTATTTCCGAAAAATATTTGTAAATAATTAATAAATAGATTTTCATAAGACATATTTTGAAAAATCAACTCTTTTTTATATAAAATCAACACAACCCGCTACGCCTCACCCCACCTCTTCCTCGCCCTCTAATCTACAATAAATAGTGATTGGTAATAGATTCAAAACGATTCTTTCCTTAAAAGAATTGCCAACAAAAAATACTTCCCTTCAAAAATATTCTCCCTAAAAAATGTCCGGCATATCGGACAAGCGTCTTCTATATCTTTTAGGTAATATTAGATGCTATATTTCCAGTATCCGTTTCAGCTCCTCTTTATTCATTAATAATATTATTCATAATTAATAATAAAAAAATAAAAAATAATAAATATTAAAAATATTTATTTCTATCATATAGATCCGATAGGAGAAAAGTTTGAAATCCACCAGATAGCTTCTATTCGTTATATTCTATACAAAGGATATATATGTAATTAGGCGAAGCAAATTGATTGCCCCTGATGGTTCATCAAGGATGTTTCATATCAGAGACATACAAGAAATGTTTGAAGAAAATGTGATTGGGATTCATGCAGGCCACATGCTAAACAAGGGAACATTAAAGCGTACTCAGCACGTATACATTCAAACAACGGCTTGTACTAGTATATTTATAATATTAAAAAATACATTTGTTTTAATTTTGTTGATTATATATTTATTACATTATAATATTTAATAATTTTAAAATGAAATACAAAATTTATTTAATTACAATTAATAATTAAACCGATCCGGTCCCTAAAATTTCCCAAAGCGTTCAACGTCTATAAGAAAAAAATTCTTTGAATCTGGATATTATTTTGAAGCTAAAGTTTTGAAAATCTTTCATGACTTGAGATAGTTTTCCATGAAAATATAATGATATAATTCCGTAAAGGACTAAAAATCCTTAAATAAATATCAAATGCTCCAAAAATCTCAAATTTTTATCCAAAATTATTAAATAATTCAAAATGACTACTTAAGGACTTCCTACGGACTACGTCATAATTCGCTTTAAAATTCGGCTGTTATTTGGGGTTTATTTGTGGGATAATTTGTCTCCCAAATTATCTGGATAATTTTAATTGGGAGTACTTAGTCAAACTTAAATTTCTATAAATCTTTTATGTTGAGGTGTTTTAAGACCATAAATTTAGGAAATATCGAACCTGACTCTCATATTTCGGACAACCTGTTAGATATAGAAAAAAAACCCTCAACCAGATAGAATTAACATTTAATTTGCAAAACAAATTGACATTATAAATCGATACGATTTTAATTAATTTTTTTAATTGATCCTTAAAATATTTATCCAATTTTTCGAATAAAATAAAAAAATAAAAATCAATTAATTATAAATTTTTATTCGCAATATCGATACTTCTTTGACTATAAGAATAGAAGTTGATTTATTGATATTCGGTCATTTGTTAGGCTACATGACTATTAATTATACGGGAAAGTTTTTTGAAATACCCCAACTACACAATCTAAATCAAAAGGATTCTAATTTATGTCTTGGATCTAAAATTTCATTCCAGAGAATCATTTGGTTGGGTTAAATTGGAACAAAAAATCTCTCTCAAATGTATAATCATTGTTCACAACACATTTGAATCCTTTCGTTAATGAAAGCCCTTACAGCCACTATTTAACTAAAAGATATTTCGAATTTGCATGATGTGAGAGTAATCAGGGATGGGTGAAATTAATTTTTTTATTTATAATTTTAAAAACGACGAATTGATTTTGATTAAATTCGAATTCACCGAATTTAGAATATCTAAACATTTAAATAATGAATTTTCCATAATTTGATTATATCTGATTTTTATAAAATTGAATTTTCCCAGCCCATCTCTGAGTGTCACCCGATCTCACATTACCTTTTGTTTGTTTCATCTCTCGCATCTAATATGAATGAATACCCGTAAAGTTTTATGGATTTTAAAGCTCTGACTACATACCGTTCCATTATACTTAATGTGGGTATATTGCGGATTGATGCAGATGTGACAACATAGGAATTTCTGAGGATACCACAATAACATACAGGATTTTCCATACCCCTCATATCCAGTCCTGATTACATTTCTATCTCAGATTTTTATGATTTTACCATTATTTTACTCGTCTCGTATCTTCTGTAAATGATGAACGGTAATGGATGAGAATTGTATATAGGGACTGTCGGAATGCATATGGATACCCGTCTTTTATTTTTAAACAAATCCTTAGTTTACCAAATTTTATGAGGATATTTTGTGGCTACAAATGAAATTGGAGTCATTTCATTATTAATTTTTAAATGAATGGATATAATACTCCAGGTGGAGTTGTATATCCTTGACTTAAATTTTCTCGATGGATATTACAGTACTTCAATTGATTTACATTAAATAGAAAATTGTTGATAAATTTGAATGGGGATATTCAACTGTAATTCCATCCATTGATAGTCTGAATTTTCCCTATCCCATTCACCGTGACCGGGATAGTTTCTTCCCATTTTGATTGATTGAAGTGGATGGAAAATAGAAAATGTACAATGAAAGATCTTAAATAAATTTCTCTATTCAACAGATTCAGTAACTGTAAATTATCCCTTTTCTTACCAAGAAAAAAAAATATTGTTTTAAAACAATATCGCGTAGTAGAGTTTTAAAGAGGGATAAAGGATAATCCCCGTTCCAACCATAATGGTTAGAACATCACATCGTACAGCTAGCTAAAAGGATTTAAATTAGTTGGAAAATTATGCAGGTGGTTTTGTTCCAACCACTTTTCCTAAAAGATCCTTTGGGATTTTACGTTCCCTATAAATGAAAAACTAGATTAATGATGGTTACTTTTTCTTCCATCTAACTACTTGGATTTGATGGTACTTTCGATTCACCATTTTTTTATGAATAATTTTCCCATCGAAAGTTTTCCTTTTTTATTACCGTCGAAATTCCATATAGACAAGATAAATGGAAGAAATTTTCTGTTTAATTTTGTACGTCAATTATTTTTTTTTCTGGTTTTTGATATAAATTTCGAGAAATCAGGATTCAGGAACAATTTTTATAGCTTAATCTTATTAAACAAATAGCTTCAGGTTGAAATATATGTAAATATTCGTAGAATATTTTGCGGCCCAAATTCGAGATATTTGAGAATTAAGTCGGATAGGTAATTTTTACTCCTTCCCTAAATTTGACGATGAAAAACATTCAAGATATGAATACCGAATTTCCGGTGTAAATAATCTTCTAACCGAAACATTCTTCTTACTATAAGCTCATTAAATCATTATAAATCGTCATCCAACCGTAATATTATAATAAGATATTCTTAACAATAGTCTAGTCTAGATACACTTAAAATTTAATAGTTTACTCAATTTTTTACTACATGTTTCATAAAACTTTATATTTACGATAGTTTTCCAGACGAGGAAAATTAATTAAGGATGAGGATCTCTCTTAAAAATGCTATCGAAATGAATCGTAAAGAAAAATATTAATTTCTCCCCCATGTAATTAGTATCCTTTAACACCGAGATACGAACTCATTTATTACTCAAATAATCTCTCTTATCTACATTATCCAATTTATGATGTCCTTATACATCCCAGGAAATTCTATCTTTTTATAAGTAAATAAATTTGCCTTCATTGTTTTCTTGTCTAACAGATTGGGTTGGGATAGGGGAAAATGGAGCGCAGGATATTTATATTCCGAAAGTTAATTACCGGAATTTCTATTTCTTTTTGGAAAATTGATAATCTTTTTCTCTAAGAAAGGATTTCCTAACCGTTCCCTACTCTACTACTTTCATTGAATTATACCGGATAGAAGAAGAAAATGTTCTCTGTTTGTTTATCTATCGTTAAGATGATGATGGATTATAAGTATTACATTACATTTAGAATTTACTTAATATGTTCTTTAGAATTTTTGAACTTTGATTAGATTTCTTTGTATTTGTAATGGGAAAAATTAATGTAACAGATCGTAGAAGTTGATTTAAGGATGGAAATTAAGTGTGTCTGATAATGAGTTGAGTCTTTCAAAATATTAGCATTTATTTATGAGGTATTTACCCCTCATTAACATCATTCAAACTTTAGGAAAATAAGTCTGTAAAAATGAAGTGCCTGTCAAGGATTTTATTAATGAAATGTAAGCTTAGAAATTAATCTTATTTTTAAGAAAATATTTATATTTTTCTGATTTTTAATAAATATTTCCTTTCCAAATAATTGTGATCCTGAAATGATATTAAATTCGAAATTTTCTTTGGATAATTCCGTGGAAAAGTAAAAGCTTTCGGCTTACAATTTAATACGTTTTAATATCGATTGTCTATCTCAATAAATTAACGGCGTTGAAACTTAAAATTATCTGAACCGAGCATTAAGAAACTTCCAAAAGCTTATCAAAAGCTTCTGATTGAAATATGATTTTTTTAAAAAAATCTATGTGGAACATTAAAATCTCAATCTTTATAAAAGCTTTATTGAATTAAATTGAATTGAAGGTAAATTATCAATCATTGTTCTTATTTGCCCTTTTTTTTTTTTTTAAAAATGCATCTATTTGTTTGAAATTTTGTAAAAATATATGCTTTAAATGAGCTTTCGAGATCGTACAGGCATTTTTTTAGGGGAAAATTTGAAATTTTGGGAGAGGAGTGATATCCGGATAGATAATAGATTTTAAAATGAAAAAAATTAAGTTCGAAGCTTAACGCTCTTCGCATCTTTGAGCTTAAAATGGACTAAGAGAGCGTTTAGCGAAAATTACATATTTTACCAAATTTTTAATGAGTCGAATAAAAATTAGATTCCAAATGATATAAAATGACATTTTAATGTTAAGCTTTCAATTTAGTTTTGAAATTTTTAAAGCTTTATCTTGGGCCGTTAAGAGCCGTTATCTGGTTAAAAAATAGATTTTTAGATGTAAAAAAGTAGTTCCAAACTTAGAGCTTTCGTTGCGCTTTTAATAATTTCAACCAGCGTATTTGCGGAAATTCAAATTCATTTAAATTTAATAAATCGGAAAATAATTCGATTAAAAATTATATAAAATAACATTTTAATTTCAAGCTTTCGATGAGCTTTCGAGATTTTTGAAGTTTGTTTTAGGGAAAATTAGAAATTTAGTTAAAGGATCGTTATTTGGATAGAAAATAGTTTTCAAGACGTTAAAAATTTGGTTTCAAAAATAAAGCTTTCTGGAGCTTTTAGGTTTTTGCGGAGCTTTTGTATGAAAAGTTTAGTTTTGATATTTTTTTTCTGAACTATTTTATAAATTTTTACAATAAATAAATAAATAATTAAAAAACATTATTAAATTTTTTTGGATCCAAAGAAAATTATCGGGAAATCCGGAACAAATGGCGGGATGTCCCACATTCAAATTTCTCGGTGCGAGCCTATACGAATTATTGATTTTTTTTACTTGAAATTGAATAATTGAATTAAATTAAATTATTAAATTTTTTTTTGGTTTTTCATGGGCAACATTTTCCGATTTTTAAGATTTTCTAAGATTTTCCATCAAAAGCTTTTCAAAAATATTGAAAGCTTTACATTTGTTACAATTTCATACACATTAAAATCTATTTCTAATTCAACTTATTTGATAGCAGTGTAATGGCAAATTTTCCCAAAAAAACTGTTTCTAAAATCCCGAAGCTTACTGAAAGCTTTTAACCCGAATTGACTCAGAACTTTTTTTTCGAACTTTTTGATTTTAACTACATAGACAATGTGCCATCTAGCCCGTGCACAGTTTACGCGAAAACAGGCGTTGACTTAGGTGTTGCCATATGGCAACACGGAGTCAATTCGGGTTAATTCAAAATTTATTTAATTCATTTTCGACTCAAATACCTATCTGATTAATTAAATTTAAATTTTCTATACGTTTGACCGAGTTTTGAATTTTTCTCGGGCGTACTTTGAATTTATCCACCCATACAAGGCTTTTTGGGGTCCTAAACCCTATAACCCTAAATCTCTTATCAATATTAGCTGTTCATTTACTTCTAGGATATCCGTACATAACATCGGAGTTATGACTTAGATTTAGTAATAATAAATAAAAAGATATTGGTAATCTCCATGAATTTAAATCATAAATATAGGACATTTTCTTCTGAACCCTGAAATTCTAAATACGCTAAATTTATACCTAAAGTTGTCGGGATTACTTACAGAATGGGGTTGGTTTACGTTTCACTCCTCTAATGTCAAGACAACTAACTCGGGGAAATTAGAGAAAATAGACCAAATATTCCATAATTACTATGAACTGAATGTGTTCGAAAATTTAATTACACCAAATTGTTCTCTAATAAATAATAAAGGAAGCAATTTCTGGAAATTTAAAAAAAGTCAACCCCCGAATTTAGGGGGGTTTCAAACAGGACGTTTCATTTTTTTATGGGACCGTTCCGTACCAAATATACTTTTTCCAAGAATTTTCTTCGGGACTAGGAAAATTTAATGTTAGAGAAGTGTTCTTGAATAAATAAGAAACAAAGTTTCAAAGTTTAGAAACAACCAACCCCTGAAATTTTACGACCATTTTCGTGGCCACATTCTATCATTTGTAGGAAGATTACAGTGACAATCTGTACAAGAGCAAATTTTATCAGAATGTGTTTAAAACTGCTCTTTTTAGCAAAAAAACGAGCTCATCATTTAAACAGATTATTTTTAATAAGACTTTAAGCTAATGGTTAATCTATGGTAGTCTAAACGGGCTCAGTCATCCGATTAACGTTCAAATCAATTTTTTTAAATCATCAATGGAAATTTTTTTTTATTAAAGAAAACCCGATCGCAATTTTCGATTTCTATTGAATTTCAAGTCTTGCGGAAAATTCAAATTTCAGGAAAATTCTATTATTGGATTGGAAAATGTAATTATGCGAAATTAATTTTAAGAGTATAATGATTCAGTTTAAAAAAAACTTAGCACCCTAATTTTCTCAACGAATTTCTAACTATTCCGACTAACCTGTCGAACACCGGTTTCCGACGTCTGTATTATTATTTTATTTACCAAATTAAAATGTATGATTGATTATGGACCCTACTTTTCCCTACAACCCTACAACTATTTTGTAAATCAAAATTTCTAATTTCCCAAATTTAAAACAAAATATACATATTTATTTAATATTTATTTAATAAACCACAGTTTGGCCGGAAAAGTTAGCTTTTTAGCTGATCTCATATATCTCAGTTTACCCTTAAATTCAACTTAATTAAAAACGGTTGAATAATTTATTATTTTAGGGATTGATTGTACCCAAATGGGTAATGATATATGGTGTGAATATTAATATTAAAAAAAAAACTTTAAAAGTTACGATGCAACTAGTTTAGATTAGTTTTCATTATGAATGAGTAAAAGTATCCTTTTTATTGCAGAATATTTCATGAATTATTAAAGATGTTTTAAACGAATATTAAGCAGGATGGGATCGATAAAATATGATAATCATATTTTTTATCATAAAAAAATCTTGGAAATGATATTTGGCTCCGGTTATCCGGTTATTTTATATAACAATTTTATTACAACCAATAAAACTAGAAAATGAAAAATTTTTAAAATAAGAAATTCTTATTATTCATGTAAATGAATATCGAGAGGGACCAGAATCAATATATGAATTTCCATATTAAAATGAAATGATCCATGAAATGAAAAGTCCAATGAACTGGATAATTAAAAAAAAAAAATCATTTCCACAGGATATTGTATTTAGATAAATTGCTATTCTTTAAACAAAAATTAATATTTAATACCCGTAAATTGGTTATATCCATTTACTTAGTAGATATTAGTTTTTATCCTAGGGAAATTTATTACTTCAAATAATGGATATATAATATTATGGGAAAGGAATAATAAAATCCTGAAATTCGAACATTAAACCATTCATTTAATTATAATAACTTAGAGAGATATTCTCTAAATCCCAAAGGGTGATTAAAAAGATATTATTACTATGAAGTTAGTTTGGTGATTATTAGAATTAAGATTGAATTAATTAGTATTCAATGCCGATAAAAGGATATGTGGTCAGCATGTCAATTTTCCTGGAAAACAAAAGCTTGCTTGTAATTAATAATTCTATTGACCAATTTATGATTATCCATTTCCCACTTTATTATTGTCATGTTAAATAGACAATAGACGGACATTTCGACGGGATGTCCTTTTTTAATAAATAAGCCGGAATGTTAAGTAATCCGTTCCTTCTCATGAAATGATCAGATTTTAATTATTCTACCTATAATATCAATCCCGAGTAATTTCAATATTCATGATTTTCAGAATAACCTGTCTAAAGTTCAGAGCTTTTTTTCATAAATTTTCCATTTAATTGTTATTTTTTTGGGTTTTTGGTATAATTCGTTTCATTCAATTCTGAAAATTACCATTATTATGCGGTCGTTTTTGTCAAACAATCAAAATTTTAATTTTCAAAATTGATATCGGTTGACTGTTTTGCAGGAAAATTGAATTTAAATAAATCTGAACATTGTCCAACTATATTTAAATAAAAACCGGAACTTTATGTGGTATTGTTCCTGGTTGCTCGCTTTTCAATTGATTTATTTTCCATAACAACCGAATGGATTGTCAAATATTTTCCTTTCTGAATGTGCGAATATTTGGAAAATATGGTGGAAGGTCAATTTTCCATCCAAAAAAAAGGAAACTTTTCATGTTTTCAGATCAGCGGTTTTCATTACTAACTTTCCGGATTATTATATTTTATTGTTTGTTAAACAAAAATTTCCTCAAGGTTTTACAAAGGATTATGTAGTTGGATCAGAATGAAATAAAATCAACTGACAAGGTCGATCATAAAGGAAAATTTCCTTTTAACGATTTCTTAAAATCAGATTACATTCGTAGATGCGGATGATGAGAAGATTGTGGTGAAAATCCCAATAGGATCACACTCGTTTTTATATGATTTTCTATTTATTTCCATTTTAATAAAAGAAGGAAAAAAAAGAAAAACATATTTATTTCCTTGTTATCCTTTTTCTTCGTATTTACTTTTCTTCACGGAAAAGCTAATATTTACTATTCAAAGAAGAGTCTCTTAGGGATATGATGTTATTTTTCCTCTTATTTTAAGGGGATTGGGCATAGGTACATCGAGTGTTAGAAAAATAGCCACAAAATTTAGAGTTATACTTACCAGTTCTTATCTTACCTTACGCCAAATAAGATTTCTTATGAATTAATTGGGAAAATATACTCTGCCTATGGTCAAGTATAAAATCAAGGGGTTAATTAATTAAAAAATGTTGATTTACAATTTCCTCGTCGTACCTACCCTTTGATATAAATTTTAATAATCAGATTTTCCGATTTTCGATTACATTTTTCCCAAAAATTAAGTTTTCTGCGAAACTGTCAAAAAATTCTATAAAATCTATTGATTGGGCCAGGAAAAAATCCAGAACCAAAGAAAAATTAATTTTAATGGCAAATTTGAAAAATCCCAAAATTGTTGATTTTTTCCAAAAAAAAATCCACTAAAAAATTTTTTATTAGATTAGACACTCCTCACAAATTTTGGGAGAAGTCCAAAATTAGGCACAAGATCCGACAAGCTAAAAAAAATGCTAGAAAATATCGGTAAAAAGTTTGAAATGAAATGGATGGATCATCCTAGTTATGTTGTGTTGCATGGTCTATTGAATTTGTTGTTGTCCACATTCGTGCCGAAACGAAACCGGAACCAAATACTTAATTTTTAAAAATATGGGAACGAACGAGTTTTTTGAACAAACATATAAATGTGATTGAATTTGGTTAATTGTATATACGTAAGATAAAGTTAGAATCGGAATCCAAATTATTTAGATTAGTGTCTGGAGTTCCTATAGCATAATTGTCCTACTAAAGTACCCCCTAACTATTATCGTAGGATAACATACGATTAGGATATGTTATAAGAATGTAATCCAACTTCCATTAACCCTTAAGCAGATAGATGTCTGTCGCGGCTCATTAACTTTTCAAATTATAGTTTATTAGCAAGCATCTTGTTTCATGTTTGTTACTAGAGTGCATGCCGAATATTTTTTTCTGCTGGAAAGAAATGTAAAAACGCAGAAAGTTGCCTTGACAGTTAGGAAAAAATATAAAAATTAAATATTTCTGAACAGTTGAAATTTATTTAAGAAAAATCAAAAATTGGTAAAGGTTCGCACCGAGAAATTTGAATATCGGACATCGCGCCATTTGATCCGAATTTCCCGAACATTTTCTTCGGATCCAAGAAAATCTAATGATACATAAAGTTTATAAATTAGTTGAGGAAAAATATAAAAATATCAAAACTAAACTATTCGTATAAAAGCTCTGCAAAAATTTAAAAGCTCCCAGAAAGCTTTATTTTACGAATCCTTATTTTTTCGTTTTTAAATCTATTTTCTATCCAGATTACGGCCCCGCTAACGAAATTTCAAATTTTCCCAAAAAAAAACCGCTTCAAAAATCTCGAAACCTCATTGAAAGCTTAACATTTAAATGTCATTTAGTATAATCTAGAATCGAATTTTTATCCGATTGATTAAATTGATATGAAATCTGGATAAAATCCGATTTTCTATAATTTGGAATCGAATTTTGATCCGATTTTTTAAATACAAATGAAACATAGAATTTTTGGAGAAAGCTTTATCAAACTATTAAAAGCACAATGAAAGCTCTAAGTTTCGAACTTAATTTTTTACGTATAGAAATCGGTTTTCTATCCAGATAACGGCCCTTAAATAAAATTTCAACTTCTCACCAGAAAACATCAAAAATCTCACAAGCTCATTGAAAGCTTAAAATAAAAATGTAATTTTGTATAATTTGGAATCGAATTTTTATTTGATTAATTAAATTTTAACTAAATATGGAATTTTTGGCGACAGTGTATCCAAACTATGAAAAGCCCAACGAAAGCTCTAAGTTTTAAACTTAATTTTATACCGGTTCAAAATCTATTTTCTATTCAGATAACGATCCTTGAACAAAATGTCAATTTTCAATAAGTAAATTGCGTCATTTTAAATGGCAGGTACTGTTCCATATTTCCATATACATTTTTCTTTATTTCCCAGCCTTAAACTTTTTGACTGTAGTTTTCTATACGTCCTGCGAATTGAAAATCTTATATTGCCAGCGGGTATTGTGAGAAAATTGATTTAATACATATTGAAGGGATGGGAGATCTTATTTACGAATTCTGTCTATTAAGCCGCCGTAAATATTTTTACAAGAAATTTTCGAAGGAAAGAAAAAAAAAATCTGAATTTCCCTCCATATTTTCCCATTCTGATTTTATTCTGGGTAATTGTCTGTAAATAAGGAATAGATTTTCTTATAAAGATACGCAAGAAAACTGTCTTTTTATTATTTAAATAAACAGCCTTTAGGTTTAGATTATAAATTGGAATATAATATCTAATCCTTAATACAACCAATCAATGGTGTGATAATTAGAGAGAGGGAAATTCAATATATATTTTCATTGAATTTTAGCCCGATCCTAATTAGCACAACCTTGATATAAAGTAAATAATTCAGAGGTGTTTTCGAATTTTCATTGTTTCTTTATTACCATGTTATCAGAATCGGTATCACATCATTTTGAATACTACAATAGAAATTCGGAAAATTCGTTTACACTTTTCCCTCTTTGTATGGAAATTAATGGAAAAAGGGTAATATTATATGGCATAATATCATTCAGATTAAGGGCGGATTTAAAAGTTTCTAGAACCAATTCCTCTACTTAATATTACTGATTTCCAAATATAAACTTTCATAAGCAATTTTCATGAAAATCTATGATTGCTTTTCATGAAATATTAATGACGCTTGAAAGTTTGGTACATTTACTTGTCTGAAAAGAAACATCATTGGATTTTTTCTTAAAGTCACACACAATCTATAATATGAAATCCTCGTACATTAAGGATAATGATTATTTGATTGTTCAAACAAGGAAAAAAAGGATCATTTCTATTTAATGTTTACTTTCTAAACAATGGTTAGATGTTATTGATTGTTATTTATATGTGGTTTGGAATACCCTCAAATAAATTAGAGTGATGGGCTAGAAGTAGTGAAGTATCCCTTTTGTATTATAATTAATATTTCAAGTTCAGAGTTCAAATGCTTCAATATCATTTTTCCCACCTCGAGGTTCCCAATTTTTTTTTATTTGGAATGTGTAACAGTCTGTAGAAAATAATTTCGCCAGAGTATCATATTTTCAAGTTATCCTTCGAAATATCCATCCAAATATTATCGGCATCATCGAAATAACAAATAGCCAAAAGCAATCTATTGATTGCTTTTCGATCATCGATAATATAACCACATCGATATCTTGTAACGGATACCATCGTACAATATTTTCAATCCAACAATCTGCTTCAGATTGATATATATTTCCTTTCCCGGAAGGCAAACAGAGAGAAAAATGAAAAGGACTAAGAACCGAAAGGGATGATTTGCTTCCATAACCAATATTTATTTAATATCATAAGAATGATGAAAAATTATTTTGTTCGCAAATAGTCTTGAAGAGAGCAAAGAAAATTTTTATATCTAAATGAACGATGGATGAGTTGAAAAGTGTCATTTTCCCCACATATTTTACGAAAAGAAAATTTCCGTTTCGAAATAAATAAATAAAAAAACCGAAACGATTAGGTTCTATATAAATTAAGGAAAGCAAGGATATATGGTCGTAAATATCCCAGAGGGTTCTTAATAGCCTCTATGGATAACCAAATAATTTACCTATCTCCACTTTCTATATCCCTGTAAAAAATCATTACGCAATCATTAATATTTGCTTAATCATAGTCCTGTATCAACAAGGAAAATTAGTATAAAGGATCAACAACATTATACCCGATTTTCCTGGAAACTTTTTTATTTTTTTTTTTTTTTGATAAAATATACCAAATTATGGTCGGTCGGGATAAAATACCTTTTCCTTGCAAAATTTTCCGTTGAGCTTTTAATGAGTCTGTTTTTTTTCCTTGTAAATTATGAAGGGAAAAGTCGTTCATTTGTAATCAACAAAAAATACTGTAAAATTCTGAATAATTAAAAAATTTCAGACTTTTATTGGATATTAATTCATCCTCAGAGATTTGTTTGTATATTAAATTGCAATTTTTCCCGGTATTTTTTGGAGGAAAGTTTTACGTCTCATTACCGGTGTAAAAATTCATAATTAATTTCTTATCTCATTTATTTGTTAATAATGTTTCTCTCGCCTAAAAGATTTATCTCCTTTAAGTGGATAAGTTTTCCGATAGAAAATAAACTTTTCGTTTATGACAGGGAAAAATGAAGTTAAGGAAAATAACTAAAAACATTGGTAGTCCTAACCGAGAATCGCTTTATAAAAAATCGGTCGATTTTGTTGAAATTTTCTTTCTGAATACTCGTTGAGGTGTCCTAAAAAGTAATTTCAGATCGAGTTATGAGCTTTTAAAAACTCCATAAATTTCTTCAATAATTTTTAATTATTTTTCTTACAATTTTTTGATCAAGATTTTTGAACGGATTTTTAAAAAAAAAGAAAAAAGCTCGATTTGGCTGTAAGTTTTTTTCTAAGCTCTAGATGAGGTCAATTTAACAACCCATTTCAAGAATATGGAAAAAACATGTGCGCCTAGACCACACTGCTGAAGTGAAACTTCTTTTGGGCAATTTAATTAAATTAGTGTTTCGTTTTTGGGTCGAAATGGATTTTGGTAAGAAAAAAATTCTGGGTCACCTTCTGAGAGGAATTTTTTGGGTCCAAATGGTTTTTGGATTACCCTGTAAGAAAATAAATTTGGGTAACCCTTTAAGAGAAAAAATTTTGTGAGTACAAAATGTCCAAATGTTGTTTGGGTACCCTGTAAGAGAATAAAATTTTTGGGTCACGCTTTAAGAAAAGAAATTTTGGATCACCCTGTAAGAAATACAATTTTGGGTCACCCTGTAAGAGAAAAAAATGTTTTCGATAATAATATTGGGTCACCTTGTAAGAGAGAATTCAATTTTTGAGTAAACATTTTTTTGGGTAACCCTGTAAGAAAAACATTTTGGGTCACCCTGTTAGAGAGACAAAATTATCAAGTAAATATTTTTTGGATCACCCTGTGGAAGAAAGACTTTTTTGGGCCACCCTGTAACAGAAAAAAATCTCTGACTGAGTTTTGAGCTTTTAAAAAATTCTTTAAATCCTTCAATTATTTTTTTGCTCTTTCTTGATCAACATTTTTAATCCGAATTTAAAAAAAAAGGGAATAGCTCGATTTGGCTGACGGTTCTTCCGGGGTCTGGGGTCTTTTTCCGAAGGTTTAGATTTAAATTAGAATTATTAAGTCTGTCACACACTTATAGTTTAATTTGTTTATTCTTTTAAAGTTCGGTTAGTTTAATTTAACAGATTTCATTAAGAAAGATACTCATTAAACAGATCTGTTAGTTTAAAATGGATATGTCGCATGTGATGAAAAAATAATTGCTTGCATTAGGGAATCTGATGGTTGATTTTCTACTTTCTTTCATCTTTCTTGATCTTTTCCTAATTTTTAGGATATATTTATACCCTTCTCTTGATTAATTTAAGAAAATTTACCAAATTCGGTTGTATACATTTTTCCTTGGTAGCTGAAAAGCTCAATTAGAAAGTAATTTCACGATTATGGGCTTATTTAAAAAAATTGATAATGTTCCGAGATGAATATTTTATTTCTAAATTTTATTAAGAAAACTTTACCCATTTCACCTAAATTAATTTTTCCTGGATAGCCGAAGAGCTTAATTAAAATTTGATATCCCCGTTTTAAGTAAAAAAAATCAATTTAGCTTAATTGATTTTTTTTACTTAAAACGGGGTTTTACGAGGTTATTTTTAAAAAAGGTATTCACTTACGAGGTTTTTTTTAAAAAATAATTGATAATTTTCCGAGATGAGTTTTTAATTTCTATATTTTAAAAAGAAAATTCTCCTCAATTCGGCTAAATTAATTTTCCTGGATAGATTAAGATCGAAATTAAAAAATAAATTCCCGATTTTGAAATTAAAATTTATTTAAGCAATTTTAAATTTAATTTAAAATTTCCTTGAATCATAGGAATTTTTATAATCAATTTGGAAATAAATTAAATCAATTTTAAATTAAAATGAAAAACTTTTTAATTCCAAAAGCAACTCAAATTCTAAATGTTATATAAACTATTTGTTGAAATTTATTGGATTGAAAAAAAAATGAAATAAAAATTATCGAATCAAGCGTTTGAACGATCGAATGTTCTCTTCAATAATCCTCTTCCGAACTTTTACCAGAAAATTTGGAAAAAAACGTCAATAAAATTGTTGGGCGTAGTCAGAGAAATGTTTAGTAAATTTGAATAGGATTCATTAGGATTAGAAATTCGTTTAAAATCGGTAAATTTGGAAAATAAATGAAGTGAGAATTGAAATTTTAACAAAAATTTCCTTATGAAATTTTGGAATCAACATTTTTCTCAAAACAGACATTTGTTGTTGAAAATAATTTTTTCTTATCAATTTCTTTTAGACGCTTCTTTTTCCGGGATATTCGGCTTTATTGTAAATCGACAAATCGCTATCAAATTATTAAAAGACGCTTGGAAGCAAGTGCAGATGTGGAGGATCTTTGCAGATGTGCAGGATATGAGCAGATATGCAGGTTCTGTGCAGATGTGCGGGATCTCAGCAGATTTGCAGGGTCTGTGCAGATGTGCAGGATATGAGCAGATATGCAGGTTCTGTGCAGATGTGCAGGATCTCGGCAGATTTGTAGGATCTGTGCAGATGTGTAGGATCTTAGCAGATGTGCAGGATATGAGCAGATATGCAGGTTCTGTGCAAATGTGCAGGATCTCAGCAGATTTGCTAGGTCTGTGCAGATGTGCAGGATCTGCAGGGTCTTTGCAGATCTGCAGGATGTGTACAGTATGCAGGATCTGTGCAGATATGCAGGTTCTGTGCAGAAGTGCAAGATTTCAGCAGATATGCAGGGTCTGTGCAGATGTGCAGGTTCTGTGCCGATGTGCAGGATCTCAGTAGATTTGCAGGATATGTGCAGATTTGCAGGATCTTTGCAGATGTGCAGGATCTTTGCAGATGTGCAGGATCTCAAAGAGTCCAACTTGAAGCTATAGTAATATAGGAGTCCGTTTTAAACTTCTATGTAGTCTGGTTGCAGACTCTTCTGCAGGGAAAATTTGTGAAGAAAGGACGGCTATTTAATTGGAAATAAAGAAATAACTTGTTAAGATTAAATCGAATTTTATTGAATCAAGAAATTGACGGCCAATATTAAACCTAATTTGATATATTTGAGAAATATGTTTTAAGATTTATTAAATATTTATTAAATTTTTCACAATTTTTTTTATTAATATCAAATATCAATTCTTTAGCTTTAACTTATACTAATATTAAGCAAATTAAATTGATGATAAATATATTAACAATTAAATTAAATATAATTAAATAAAATTTAAATAACATTTATTTGATCTAAAGAAAATGTTTTATGCAGCATTTTCTTAATTTTCTTAATATTTAATTAAAAAATTTGTAATAAAATATAAAGTAAATTGCAGAAATAAATTTATTAAATAAAAATTGGAAATTAAACTCGAAAGTTCATTGAAAGATTAAAATTAAAATTTTATTTTAGAGATCAACTCTTGATGATGTCAACCGATTTCAGGATTTTCAAAAAAAAATCTGTGGCTGAGTAATGAGCTTTTAAAAATTCGTAAATTTCTTTAACAATCTTCAATTAATTTCCTTGTTCTTGTTGGATGCAAATTTTAAAACGGATTTTTTTTAAAGGAACAATTCGCTCTATTATTCTGAAAGTTTTTCCTGAAGTCTTGGCGAAGTAATTTAACAATTTATTTCAGGAATTTAGGACCGAGTTATGGTCTTTTTAAAGATACATGATTTCCTTGCATTAATTTCTTTGTTTTTTTTATATCAAAAATTTAAAATTGAATTTTTCAAATAAAAATCTTAAAAATTTGAAAAATTAAATTAAATTATGGTAAAAATAAATTTTAAAAATACTCGATTAAATTGTAACAATAATAATTAATCTTTAGCATTTTATTTGTAATCTTCAGGAATGGGTGGTAAATATTCAAAGGATTCTATTAAAAAACAAGGGAAGCTTATACCAGAATCCCTAATATTAATAATTTAAAAAAAATCGGAAATGGGGGTGGTTGAAAATGAGTAGGTATGTGACGATGAAAATGAAATTATTTCCCATTCAGGGCAGGGGTGACAAAAGATCAAAAAAAAAAAATCATAGAAATTCAAAAATTTCATAAAAATCAGAAAATTAAAAAAAATTTGAGAAATCGAAAAATTCTATAACAATCGGTAAGCGGTATTTATGAAAGTCGGGAATTTAGATAAAATTCGGAAAATATTCGTTTTTTAATATTTCTCATAATTCCGATTTAATTTTCCGATTTTTGAATTTTCGACACACTTTTTTATATTTAATTTTGTAATTAACAGGGGATTTTCCGATGAAATGACTTTCCCGTTAATTTTTAATTTCAATTGAACGACCTGAGATTTCCAAATTTAATGTAAAAATAAAGGAAGAAAGCCAGATTGTTTCGCAAGAAATAAACCAAAAATTAATTGCAGGGAGATCAAATTTTAATCAAAATTATTATTAATGGAATTTTTGTTTAAAGAAAAATTGCTTAATTTGGCTAAATGTTTATTTCTAAGTACTTGATGACGTAAACTCTTGAAATTCGAAATTTTATGACATTTCTTGATTCTCAATTTAATTAGAGCGGAAACTTCGGGATTTTGAGAAATTTATTATGAAGGTTTGCTTCAAAATTCTTCAGAACTTAAATGCGCTGAATTAAAATGCCAAAACGTTGTACGGATGCGAGGAGTGGCGTGCGGCCAACATCTCCATAAGGTGTAGAATTATATGACCCCTTAACCGAATATTTTCCTCGGCCGGAAAAAAATATAAAAATGCAGAAAGTTGCTTTGACAGTTAGCTAAAAATACAAAAATTTTTTATTTCCAAAAAGTTGAAATTTATCTAAGAAAAATTACGAATCACGTGAAAACTGACACGGAAAAATTTAAATGTCGGACAAATAGTTAAGAAAAAAATACAAAAATATCAAAACTAAACTTCTTGTGCGAAAGCTTTGTAAAAGCTTTAATGAAAATTGATTTTCTAAACTTTATTCTACATTCTAAAATATATTTTCTATCCAGATAACGATTGTTTAATAAAATTTCAAATTTTCCAAAAGAAAATCTTCAAGAATCTCTAAAGCTCATTGAAAGCTAAAAATTAAATTCTGATTTTATATAATTTGGAATCAAATTTTTATCCGGTTCATTAAATTTAAATGAAAAATGGAATTTTCGCCGAAAGCTTACCCATACCATTAAAAGCGCAACGAAAGCTCTAAGTTTCGAACTTAATTTTATATATTTAGAAATCTGTTTTCCATCCAAACAACGGTCTTTTTTCAAAATTTCAACTTTTTTCAAAATAAAGCTTTAAAAATTTCGAAAGCTCATTGAAAGCTTAAAACTAAAATGTAATTTTATACAACTTAGAATCAAATTTTAATCCGATTCATTAAATTTAGATAAAATATGGAAATTGTTGCTACAAACTTTTACAATCCATTGACAGCCCAGTGAAAGCTCTAAGTTTCAAACTATTTTTTTACGTTTTAAAATCTATTTTCTCTCCTTATATCGGTCTTTACACCAAATTTCAAATTTTCCCAACGAAAAAAAAATGCTTTTCATAAACTCATTTCATTTCTTTCAAAAACTCGAAAGCTCATCGAAAGCATTTATTTAAATTAAATTAAATTAATAAAATTATTCAAAGTTATTTAATAAACTTATTTGAGTTAGCAATTTGCAGCAATAAAAATTGGTTACTATTTTCTTGACATTTTAGGTGTGCTCCGCGCCTTCTGCGCATTACTCTGCACGCCAGTGGATGCGAGCTCAAAGTTATGAAAGCTCTACTATCAAAAGTATACTTTATTATATCCGAAATAGTAAATTAATTTCAGGATATTTTTAAAATTTGCAGATGCTCATATTTATTAAAAAATTTTCACATGTCTGAATAACATTTGAATAACATTTTTATTTGTTATTTGATCCATTTAACCTAGATTTCTCCATTGGAAAAGCGTTATTATATTTCCGTCTTATAATCATCGATTAAGATTTCATGATAATCGGTTGTGCCTCCCACATAACAATAATATTTTTATAAATATAATTGTTTTTACGATTAATTAAGTTTTTATGATAAACAAGAAGGTAGCCCACCTATAAGATCCTTTTCCCCGATAACCAATCTCAAAATCCGTTTATTAAACAAGGGTTTTTTCCGGGGGTACATTTTTCTTAATTGAGGACAAATTAAAAGAGGCAATTAATTTTTTAATGGGAAGATAAATGTTGAGATAAGCAAAGAGATTGAATACCTAATTATATGATAACAATCATGATGATAATAATAATTTTAATAACAATATCTTTGGTTATATCGATTTTATTCAAATTAATTATGAATCGGATTGGAAAATCCATCTAATTATAAGCCGATTTTCCTAGAACACCTCTTAAAATAATATAAATAATTTTGCCGATAAAAATGAAACCAATAATATGTTATTAATTCGAATTTATACTAACCTTGTTGGTACAACATCTGGTCCATCAACCAACAGTTCCCATGACGTTATCTTAATTGGCCAAGCAATTTGTCCGAAACTTTCTCGGACCAATGCTTCCCAAGATGAATACGGACCGGTCGTTTCACTTTGTAGACGCTCAGACCGTTGTAAGCGGCCACGACGTCTTGGTGACGGGCCCGTTGTTATTGGGGTTTGTGGATTTAAATGATCCATTTTCTTTTCAACGAATTTATTAAAATGAAAAATCTCCTTTATCACGTTTCACACCATCAACGTCTAATTGAAGTGGTTTTTTACTGAAAAATTGGAAAATTTTGTTGTTAAAATTTATTGAAGTCAAGGATTTTATTCTGGTTTCTGATTAAAAACAAAAGCCACAAATGTTAATATAATCTCCCTCCACCCTTCTACTACATCCTCATCAAATAAATGAAAATTCAATTAACACAAATATAATGTGTTACTTGAAAATCGGTCTGCAAAAGAAAATCTGTATACCTCATTTTCTATGGTACCGATGGAAAATATCATTGTCAGATAAAAATTAACTCGCTTGAATACATCTTCTCGCAGAAAAACAATACAAAATGTAATTTTTATTGTTTGGAAAATATAATGAAAATTTTGATGTGAAAGAAATTTCCATTTCAGGCTGCTAGATTATAAAATGAATATGAAACGCTTCGAAATAAATGGAAATCTTATTGTTTTGTTAGATTATCCCAAGGAAAATCTTCTTTCGACAATCTTCTTAACTTAATTATAAAATATTTATCTTTTCCTTTCCATTTTATTTACATCCCTTACGGTCAATAAAGAGAGAAAATTCTATTAATATAATTTTAAATTAATCTTTTAATTATATCATTTGCTACATATTTGATAGTTAAATTTTCTCAATCGGTTAATTATTTTCCTACATCTTTCCTTTATTAAAGACACCCTAGGAACAGTACTAAAGAATCGATTTTTTTTTAAATGTTTTCCCATCCCTCGGAAACGGATTTAAATTCTTCAAAATAAATAAATTTTCATTTATATGAAATACACGTGATAAAGGAAAATCTCCCATTACTTATCCTAGACGGTATCAGGTTGTGGAAAATAAGAAAATGAGTATATTTGTTGCGCGGTTTGATGACACGAGTTATTTATATATCTCGAAATGGGATATTTTATGTTTTCATTTTCCTGAAAGGAAAATATATTATGTTGGAGACAAAATGAAGAAATATGAGGAACGATTTTCTATTTCAATTTCAGCTTTTTCTTTTTCAATGAACGAAAATTATTCGTATGAAATGCAAGGATAATTTTAAAGTGGGATATGCGAATGTAAATTCCTTACAGTCGCCGACGGGGAAAATTTAATAAATTTAGTGACTTTCCCCAAAATATAAAATTTTCGCGAGTAAGCTTCCTAAACAATTAAAAGTTCAGGGAAAGCATTAAGTTTCGAACCCAATTTTTTGGATTTTAAAGTCTATTTTTCATCTATATTAGGATCCCCTAAATAAATTCAAAATTTTCCAAAAAAAAACATAAACAGAAGTATTGAAAGCTCATCGAGAGCTTACAATTAAAAGTTAATTTTATTCATTTTTGAATATAATATTTATTCAATTCTATTCATTCAATTTTAATTAAATAAAAAACTGACGCAGAGAACTTCCCCATACATTTAAAAGCTCAAAGAAAGCTTTATGTTTCGGCCCCAGTTTTTAGGTTTTCATATTTTTCATCTAAAATCGGATTTTAACAAAATTTCAAATTTCCCAAAAAAAAGGAATACCGAAGCCTTGAAAGCTCACCGAAAGCTTCAAATTCAAAGCCTATTTTATTAATTTCGCAATATGATATTTATGCGTGTCATTTAATTTTAAGAAAATAGATATTGTTCGCGGAGAGCTTTCCCATACATTTAAAAGCTCGAGGAAAGCTTTAAGTTTCTACCCCAATTTTTAAGTTTTCATATCTATTTTTCATCTAGATTAGGATTTAAACAAAATTTTAAATTGTCCAAAAAATAGAAATACAGAAATCTAGAAAGCTCAACGAAAGCTTCAAATTAAAAGTCCATTTTTATTCATTTCGGAATATAATATTTATGCGATTCATTTAATTTTAAGAAAATAGAAATTGTTTGCAGATAACTTTCCCAAACACTTAAAAGCTCAAGGAAAGCTTTAAATTTCGATCTCAATTTTTTAGATTTTCAAGTCTTTTTATTATCTTAGATTAGGATCCTTTAACAAAATTTCCAATTTTCCAAAAAAAAAAAGATTTAATTCAGAAGTCTTGAAAGCTCATCGAAAGCTTAAAATTGAGAATTGATTATATTCATTTTGGAATGTTATATTTATTGGATTCAATCAATTTAAATGAAATAAAAACTGCCTGCGGAGAGCTTTTCCACAAACCTAAATGCTCAAGGAAAGCTTTAAGCTTGGAACCTATTAAACATTATATTTAATTTGGTAAAAAAATTCAGTTTAAATAAAAATTCAAATTTATTATTGAAAAACTTTTAAAAAATTGATGGAGAAATTTTTGGTTTGGGTCATTAAGAGCTCAGGAATTAAATATCAACCCAATTGTACGAAATTTTCTTAATAAAAAAATTAAGCTCCCAAAGTTTGAGGAAAAAAATATAAATCGACTGACAAATATAATAAAAATTTTACAAATTTCTCTAGCTCACAATCGATATACCGGAAAATTATCAATTTTAATTTATTTCCCCATTTCGGTTTAAGACATGCTTTTCAAAATATAGTTTATCTACAGTTTGATAAGCTACGATATGCGTTCTGCTAATCTTATTATCGTGAGATCCTAAATTTATTAACAAAACCCTTTATTTCAAGTCGAAAGGAGCCAAGCTAACAAGCTGGTTAATTTGTTATCGAAAAATTTCGTTATAAAAAAATGTTTTGGATGAAATTCTACATCGATTGATATGTCATAAGCTCGCAAGTAGCAAGAAAAATGTTTTGTCTACAAAATCCTGAAATCAGTGTTTGATTTAACACATGAGATGGCAGGAACACAGGAAAAAATTTCAGCCAATTTAACAGAATTAAAAAAATTGATAACAAATTTTGTTCAAATAATTGCGGTTAAAATTTCATGGGCGAGATATTAAGAAAAATTTAAGGAAAAGGAGAGAAAAAGTTGTTAAAATTCAGGATAAATCAAGGACCAACTTTATCTTGAATTTTCCCAATATTCTCTATGCTTCGAACCAGTGGCGTGCGGTCTAATGCGCAGAAGGCGCAGAGCACACCTTCTCGAATTCATCTTTCAGATGATCCTTTAAATTATTCTACTTAGAAATTTATAAAATTATCCAATAAATAATAACTTTCTGATATGTCCTAGCATTCCCGAGTTTTTTCCATCGTTTTTAACTCCTTTTAAAAATTCTGTAATTTCCTTGCCCTTTCCTGAATATTTGCCGCATTTAATTGAATTCTCTGAATATCGCCAAATTTCTACTGTCGCAATAAGTTCTTAACCTGTATCCCGATATTGTTGGATTTATCTAAATTCTCCTACGATTTTATAAACTTTATCTATACTTTTTTGCCTTATCATGATTTTTATCGACGTTTAAGGGCTTTCAAAATATTACCAGTATTTTTCTTAAATTCGCCCAGCTTTGCTCGAAGTTTAAAGTTAAGTTTGGTGGACTTTGAAATTTAAGGACAGACTTTAAATCGTATATTATGCATAGGAGGTTGGATACGGGCGGCAAACTCTTAAATTCAATTGGCTGAAGTAATAGAATTACTTGCTAAATCAAGTTGCACTCAGCTATAACATTAAAGAAGTAGAAAAGCCATTTTATTTTAGCCAGGTTTTACCAAGGCATTGACAGAGTTGTCTGAGCGTAGAGTTAAGCCTGCATAGGTGATCTTAATTAAAATTTCTATATGTTAAGATGTAAAGTAATTCCCTTAAGGTGGTATTCTATTTCTTTCACCCATTTTCAATTTGATTTTTTGGAAATGAATATGGTAGAAACATTTTTCGTATGTATATAATAATCTAATCTAATCTAAATAGAGTGGGGGATAGAATTCTATACAGATCAATCTGATTATTCGCCATTTTGGATACGTTTTTAAATTTCCAAAAATATAATTTTCCGTGAAATTATGACTAACTATTTTTCAGAAAGGTGTCCATTTTTCATAGGGCACCCTGTATCGACTCCCCTAAGATTAGGGGATGAATTTTATGGAAAAATTTCGCCCACAATTTGTTCATTTGACCCTTAGGTTTATTTCCACGTAACCAGATTTTCTGGTTTTCAAAGAAAATTTCCCCGAAATGAAAGTTAGTAGTTATCAATAAGGTAGTCAGTAAAATTTATAAAATCGAAGCTTTGCATATCGAAAATTCCTAATGTTAAATTTTCCGGAACATTGTACTACGGAATTTAAAAATCTGAATATGCAAAATGAAACTTAAGGGTACAGGTAATTACATCAATTAATCACTCAAGGGTGAGATAATTATAGAAAAAACTACTCTAAAAAATTAATCCCCTAATTTTATAGGGGTCGATGTGCGAGGTATATCAAGAAAACGGTGAAAATTTCCCGAAAATTGTAAAATTTTGAAATTTTGAAATTGATCCGAGTAGGGGGTAATTAGGGTGATCTATCAATACTGGAAGTCCATGGGGTCTGATAACAATTTATACTTTCTTAAATCCCGCCAGAAATCGATTTGTTAGAATTTTATTTAATGAAATTGAACGATTTTGGTTTCAAAATTTCAAAGAATTCTTAAAAATCGAACTTTTCAAAAATTGGTTAATCTAATAATGCCAAGTAATTATAGAGGTGTGACCTCATCCATGGCATAATGGGTATGACGCCCGCTTTCGAATGAGGGAGGTTTGCAGGTTCGAGGTTCGAACCCAGGTGCCGACATCACAAAAAATTATTATTTCAATAATTTGTGATCGTCACAATGATCGAACCTGTAAACCGCGTAATTTCGGATGGTGACGTTAAACTGGCGGTCCCGTGTATAAGAATATAAGTATTCTTATACAGAGACTCCTTGTGTATTGGGGGTATCATCAAAAACAATGCACAATGGATTAATGATCAAAATAAAGAAAGAACAAATACGGTTGAGCGCTAGACTGACTACCAGCCTCAATTGTTAAAATAATCGCGTAATAAGTCATAGAAACTTCCAAATGGAAGCACCAATGCTCCCTCGAGGAGTAAGAGGTATAAATGATGAATTATAGAGGAGATTTTGTTAAAGAAATTTTATAAAGAAAATTACCAATTTTTTATTGGGGAAATAATCGATCGAACCAACGATTTTCTAGAATTTTCCTGTCAGTCACGGGGAATACTCAAATTATCGGAAATTCTATAAAGGGAATCTATAGATCTGATTATGCGAAATGAATTCTAAGGGAACAGTGAGAAAATTGTAGAACATATTTTTTCCTAAAACAGTTCCACTGATTTTATGGGAAACATTTGAATTTCATTTCAGTATATATTTGTACAAGCGATTTAATTATTTCAGAACCAAGAACCAGAGGAAATAATTTTATATTTCGAAAATAAAATAATTAAATATGCTCGGAAAATTTCAATTATAATTGGAATGCCTGACTAACCCATTGAATATTTTCTGCATCAAGAACAATAATTTTAAAAAGTTTTCGAACTATTTCTCTGACCGAAAGTTTTAGTAGCAATGTCGCCATATATCCTTGTTCAACGTTCATACCTTTCCCCATTTAATATCTTTTCGGTAAATAAACTAAATTCTCAATATTATAAATCGTCGTTCCTTTCAGAATGGATGTTAAACGATAAAAGTTTCTCATTCATTTTCATCATATTATATTAATGAGCTCAGATTTTCTACGTATATAAAGACATCATACCTTTTATTTATTTATTTATTTATTATCAACGATGAGGAATAATAATCTCTCCTGGATTATTTATTCCAAAATGTTTCACCTTTTTCCTTGAAAGGTATAAGGAAATGATAGACTATCAAGTAATAAATACGGTCACCAATTTTATGATACGGTCAGAGATCTAATTCTAAAGCATATGGTTTTGATGATTCATAAGATTTCAGGACCTTTTTCTGATTTTATAGCATATAAGGAATGTTATTTATATCGGAAGAAATTTATAATGAATCCCGTGTCTCTTGTCGATGTAATACTTAATTAGAAGAAAGTTCGAAAAATATTTTAAAATTATAAGATGTTTAAGAGAATAGGATTAAGAATGAATCTCATATCGATATCTTCGAATTAACTAACAGAGGATATTTCTAACTTTTTCCTTTTTAAAAATAACGAAACTTTTTTATTTGTTCAAGGGATTATTTCAATCGTCCTTTCTCCAATTTATCTTTCCTTTTTCGATAGACTTTACTATGTAAGTTTTATTTCATCATTAGACAGGTTGTTGGTAGAACATCTACAATGATCTTGTTATTTGAGAAATTGAGATAAATAAAATAATGTCACCGAACAATGAATATATTGTTTGGAAAGAAACCTGTTGATGATGCGATGAATCCAATTTAAAAGGATATAGATTGAATGCAAGAAAATAAATATAAAATTAAGTTAAAAGGATATTGGTCCTGAAAGCAATGACATTGAAGGTCATGTAGAAGGCCTGATGATACGAACCGAAAAGTGTATCCAGGAAAAATAGGATCGTCACGATTGATTTTAATATTAAATCATTAATATTCCGTTTAAGGAACTTTTATTGGTTTCGAAAAACATATCATTGATTTGATATATATTTCGTCTATAAATAAAAGGAACATAGTCTGTTCAATGAACATAAAATTTGATTTACATTCGAAGCATTTCACTTTATTTCTATATCAGAACCACCATTCCTCCCTATAATTGTTTTCTCTACTTATTCTAATGGAATCCTTTATTTCTAGACAGCAAGAGAGAAAAAAGGATATTGACCTTTCGTTCATTTTTCGGTCAGCTTTTAACAGTTGGAATTATATTATTGATATATGGGAAAATCCTTTTAAAATAGAATGTGTGTAGGATAATATGATATTACTGTAAATATATGAATAAAAAAGGTTCACGAACCTTTCCCGTATGTTTTCCCTATTGAATTCAATTTTATAAAGGATAATTTATATTATTCAAGCCATCTTATGTCTGTGAAAATGTATACAATTTCCATTTTTCTATTCAATCATATTTTTTCCATTTAAGGTCTACGTCTTCTTTCCTGTAATATTGTCAGGTCAACATTAAAACAGAGTCGATTTATAGCCGTTCTCTATTTAAAAGGATATGTTTTGGGGAAAGTCAAAAGGGATCATGACCTGGATAATGTTATAAGTAGACATAAAGAAAATTCATTCAATATAGGAGGCCTTTCTTTGTCATCAAATAAAAGATATTTAATGCCAGAAATTGAACCAATCCTTTGAGGTTATTTAATTTATATCTAAAGTTATCCTTTTGAAAATGGAATTTTTAAATTTTTTGTATTCGATACTTTGTAAGTGACATTCGATTTGGTGGATGAAATTTCAATTTGGTAATCTTATAAGAGGGTAGGGAAGCGGAAAACTAGTAGCCCGAAAAGAACATATTGTAGAGGACATCCAAAGTAAATGCAATTTTCGACTTATATGCAAATCTCAGAATGATATGCTTATAATCTCCCAGAAAGATCCAAATTTGATAATTTTGATAAGGGTGCAAGTAAGTAAGACCTAGCTCATCATACTTCAATATTAGGAAAAGAAATTTATTGACCTAGGAAATATCTTAGGCCGCCGGCCCGGACCTCAAACTCAGCATTATGTGCTCATTATTATATATATAAATTCCCTAACTCAAAAATTAATTTCGAAATACTCTTACTCACGTTAGAGATAATATATATTTCTTTAATCTACAGACATTACAATGAAAAATGCGGAATATCTTAGGTCATTGGAGAAAATATCTTAAGCCTTAAATGTAGTTTTTCTTAATTAATAAATAATTATAAAAATGTCATTAATAGAAAGAAAACAGTTAAATTAATTCATTAAAAAATGCCATGAACAAATATTGCATCTGATACCGGTATACTTCGAATTTAAATTTAAAATTTTCATTGAGCTTCTAAGCTTTTGTGAAGCTTTTACAAAACTTTTAGATTTGATTAACATTTAATACTTAAATAAATATTACAATACAAAATGTATGAAATTGTATTGAAAACTTAAGATTTCGCTAAGCTTTAAAATTTATGTGGAGCTTTTGTTGGGAAATTTTGAGTTCCGTTGCAATTAAATTATTTTGATAGAAATTTGGCGTCAGTACGAATAGAATTATGTCCCAAACCCAAAGCAATTCTTTGAGATTTTAAGATTTTGTGAAGCTTTAATAGGAGAGTTTCAGATTTGATTGAAATTTAATTATTCGGATAAAAAGTAGATTTGAAAACGTTTTAATTTTTATTAAAATCTCCAAGCTTTCGCTGAGCTGTTAATTTTGTTGGCAGATTTTGTCGTAATATTTAAAGTTTCATTGCAATTTAATTATTTGGATGAAAAGTAGGTTTCAATACGAATAAAATGACATCTCAACGTTGAAGCTTTCTTTGAACATTAAAAGCTTTTAAAGAGTTTTTTTTAGGAACATTTCAGATTTCACTGAAATTTAATTATACGAAAAAATTAGATTGTAAAGCGTATAAAATTTTTTTCAAAACTTAAAGCTTTCGCTGAGCTCCTTAGTTTATGAGGAGATTTTAAATTCGCCATTAAAGTTTTAGTAGAGCTTTTGCAGGAACGTTTCATATATGAACATAATTTAATTATTCGGATAAAAATTATACTTTAAAACGTATAAAATTTTATTTAAAACTTAAAGCTTCCGGAACTATATATAAGTTAGTATAAATTTCATTGAAAATGAATCTAATTAGTCGTCGGTGAGGGAGATAACTGATATCATGAAGATATCAACAGACCATATGGATATTTACATGTGAGAAAGCTTTTGGGTGCCATGATGGGTGCTGCAGACTTTTACAATTAATAAAATAAAATCAATAGTACAAGATTAAAGATTAAAGATTAAAGATTTTTAAAAGCTTTTGGAGGAAAATCTCAGATTTGATTTAAATTTCTTTAATGCGATGAAGTAAAGATTTCCTAATAAATAAAAAAAAGCTTTTATTGGGAACTTTTATGCTTTTAGGCGAAAATTTCTAGCTTCGTTGCAGTGAATTTTTTTGGATAGAAAATAGGTATAAATATGTATAAAATTAACCCTGAAATTTAAGGGCTTTTCTTAGCATCTCCGTTATTGGAAAGCTTTTAAAGGAAAATTTCAGAATTAAAATTTTATTATTCATATGAAAATTAGATTTAAAAAAAAAAATAAAATTCTAAAGCTTTCTTTGATCTTTCCCGATTTTGAGGAAAATTCTAGATTTCATTCAAATAAAATAGCATTTTTGTTAAAAGCGCTCAGTACACTTCTATGAATTTAATTGAGATTATCGAGAAAATTTGAAATTTCATCTTAGGAAAATTATTTGAATGGAAAATGGACTTCAATGTATAAAATTATATCCGAAAATTAAAGCTTTTCTTGAGTTTGAAAATTTTTCAATAGCATTTGGAGGGAATTTTTGGATTTTAATTTAGTTTAATTAATCGAAAAAAAGGATCTTAAAGTTGATAAAACAAAGTTTTAATTAAAAGCTTTCATCAAGCTTTGTAAAGGCTTTCAGGAAATTTCAAATTTTGTTACAGAAAAATTTATTGGATCGGAAGAACTATCTGTAACAATATAATTTTTCTATAAGCTTTTCTAATAGAATAATTAGAATGGTGCCCTTATAATTTACATCAATTTGATAGGGGGCACATAGTAAGATTTCCAAAAAATATGTCTGGCCGCTAATTTACTTATGACTATCCAAAAAAAAACTTTTTGGGACTAGAATGGTCTCGCAATTTAGGCTATTGATTTGAAAAATTTTTAACAAATTCGTCAATTGCTTCTAAGTAATTAACGAAGAGATTTTATTAAAGAAATTGTTTTCGAAAAAATCAATTCGCCGAAAGTATTATAGAATTTTCCCGATACTTTCGTGGAAAATTTAAATTTTATGATTTTTGGAACAATTTTATAGAAAAACTGGAAAAGTCGTGAAAACATTAAGAGAAATTCAGTGAAATATCTAATGGTAGTTTTTCTCCACTTTCTCTGACTTGTTCCTGATATTCCCTGACATTTCACCGATACATAAGTTATTACTGTCAAATCGGGAAAACTTGGGTGAAAACATCCTGATTTCCCAACCTTTTTGAAAAATTTTAAATTCTTAAATGATCAAATTATCCCTTTTCCTAAATTTTACGATATATATTTCATTTCCATTATATCTCATTGTACAGAAGTTAATTTTACCGCCCCGAGAGGGGTAGAACGTACACCTATCCCTACAAAACCCATCCTGATTCTATTCTTGATAACTATACCTATAATTTGTTGTAATCAGAATTTTCCATCTCGAAAAAAAATCTCCCAAATTTTCCAGTTTAATTCATTATTCTAAAAAAAAATTAAATTCATTATTCAAAAAATTAATCAACGTACCGCTACATTTGAAGAATTTTCTAACCGACTCGTGGCAAATTCGATATTTCGGAACATTTTCGTCGAAACTTTGAGAGCCTAATAACCTATGGTTTTTATTAAATTATGTAAAAAAAATTATCGAGAAAAACCTTCCCCTTAGATTTAATATGTAGGTATATGTATTTTTTTTTGGGATACCACGGAAACAATGCCACTTTGACGGAAAATATCTAAATTTTTCTGCAAAAATTAAAATCTTCAAAATTTCGATAAAAGATTCATTTAAGGGATAATCTAATTGATCTAATTATATAAATAAATTAAGGGATGACTTCACAAGATATATTTTTAAAACGACATTTAAACTTTGATTTTAAGAAAATCGATCAATTTCACTCTGGATATAGGTAGGCCGACGATGACAGAAAGGTCTATATCTCGGAACATTCCTTATGGATTCGTTCTAACAAAATTTTTATCTGATAGACAAAGACTTGTACTTTAGATATCTAGAATTGAATCTGAATATTTTATTCCATTCCCAAGAAATTCTAAGTCTGAAAATATTGATCGTAATAATCATTTTAAAAGGTCGGTTTAAATTAAGTAAAATTATAGGTACTATTACTCTGGACAAGGCGATAAGGTAAATCAAGATAATTTAAACATAATTAATTATTATTGGTAGAAGGACCAATTTAAAATGGCAATAGAATTTAAATCAGAGAAAAATTCTTGTAAACTATATTTAATCGGAAAAAATTAAAATAATTCGATAATTAAAAATTGATAATTATTTGAAATTAATCCTCTCATCTCCCACAACAAAATAAATAAATAATTCCCAGCGAATTAAATTAAATTGAAGAGTTTTAATTAGAAAAATAATTGAAGTGGTACTCACGCCACTTTAAATATTTATATTTTTAATATTAATCAGGAAATTTTAATTAGATTAATTATGAATATTATATGAATCAGTTTTCAGATTTATTATTGGAAAATCCGATTAATATGTAGGTAGGGACACAGTTTTCCTTTTCGCAATAATAATATTTCATTTTTATGTGGGTTGGATACAATTTTCATATCACATAATTTTCTATTTTCCAACCGGATACCATTAAAAAAAATTTTTTGGGGAAATTACGTAAGACCTATAAAACAATAGAAATCTATCACGTGTAGATTTATAAATGAACATCGAAATTCCTACCGGAATTTCGAGTTAGAATATAGTCATTTCTTCTCAAAATTCAAGGGCTACCATTCAATTTTTTTTATTTTTGATATACAGAACGTTTCATTATGTTAGTATGTCGAATGCATACTAAATTAAGAAACTGTCAAGGACATTATTATTTGGAACTGTTCGAAATCCCAATGAGATCTTAATATTCTTAACCGTATCAGTTACCAATAATTTATAATAAATTATTGTATCTTCGGAAATTGATATAATATTTGAAAAGCTAATGATAGATTAAACGGATTTTTTTTAAGAAGGATACTGTAAGTATCATCATAAATAACATCCAACTTGTGAATATCATGATTCCGAATCTTAAATAGGTATTAGTCGAACATTTTCCATATTTTCCACTCGTAACTTCTCCAGATAGTTTATGAAAACTGCAACCTATCCATTATGAATAGATAATTTGTATAAATTTTCCTAAATATTTTATTTTCTTATTTTATCAAAAAGGTTATGAAGTGATCCTCAATGTTATATTCATAGTGCAAAACTATCTGGAGAGATAAATTGTATAACTTTAGAAATATATGATAATTTCCTTTTAAAATGTTGTGAGATGTTATGTGTGGGAATTAGATGTATAGAAGTTTTCTTATGTATACCAATTAAGATAACAGAAAATATTTTGTCGTATAATTTTCTTATGATATGAAATTTTGATCACGTTTTGTAAAGAAATGGTTTTCCTCCTTAAAGTCTTTTATAGGAAACCCATCAAAATATGACCATCTAAACTGTCGAAACTATTTTCTGAGACATGGAAAATTTCTGAAATGGAAAAATATTTAAATAATTATTTTCCAACAAATCAAAACTTTCTGATTATACAAATATGTCCAAGATTCATTATTTCGTCCTTTAGAATTTGTTTTTATTAAAGCTTCAAGTTAAAACCATTATATAATTTTTTGTTTAAAGTTTCGACTTAAATAAAAATCCATAACTAAGTTGAATGAATATAGGATAGATAATTTTCTCTCGTTTTTCATCCAACAAATTAAATGTTGCTACTCAAAGAAAATATTCAAGGACAAGGATATGCTTACAATAATCAACTTGCAATTAAAAGCATTTCTTCAAACAAGAAATTTCTTTTTAATGGTCAACTCAAGAAAACTCTAAATATTTACACATTTAAATTAGAAATAAAATCTGAAGTACGAAATGGAACCAGATATTTAATTTTTCATGAATTATCCTTGATATTTGATATCGAATTTTGCGAAAAGAATTTCATTTCATGAAGGGCTACTTAGACATGTCTATATTCTTCGATCATTAATTTCAAGGTTATCTTCCCTGTTTTAATTATTTATTTATGAAAATATCTATTTGAAGATCTGCTTCCTCAACGTAATTATCACAGACGAATAAATTCCCGGCTTATTATTTTATTCTCTTCTTGGATTTCCTTTTTTTGTGACTAAAGGATATCGGGGTAACATAAATCTCATACATCGGTTATCTATCTAATAATTCAGAATATTCATAAATTGCCCAGATCTCCCCTAAAACTCGAATTCAAAGAAGTAAAAGTTGAAATGTCGGAAAAATATCATTGAAAAGGAACACGCAAGATGGCTTATTAGTCCTTAACAATATCTACAAATATCTTGTATATATAAAAGGATAATCATAAATCATACAGGATAAATGTTAAATTCTGTGACATTAATTTTTTTAATCTTAAAATCTTGCAGGAAAATTTCTTTAAATTCGAAATTTGAATGATGAATTTCAAGAAATTGGTTTCGTTTATTTAAGATTGATTTTTGACGACCTGATTGTTTAAATAAGGAAAAGTTGATGTAACCTTATGAATATCGAAGAAGTGGGAAGGGTAAATTAAATGAAATTTTATTTGGGGGAAAAGTTTTATATGCGAGACACGATTTTCCGGAACAGTTGAATTCCTTATATAACCGAACCCGTGCTTAATATAAAAATAATAGGCCTTTTAGGTATATGGGCTCGTAAATATTATTGTTTATGCACAATAAATTGGTATTATGGTCAGACATTCTCTTTTCTTATTCAATATTTTTATGTTTTCTTTTCCTGGAAAATCGGTATAAGTAATCCCTTGGGGTTGATTATTGAAATCAGGTTACAGTTAAAGAGGATTGGTTTTAGATTGATTACTTCAGATCAGAAATTCTATTCGATTTCATTTAGGTCATATCCTAGAATCTAGATTTGAAATTAAATTTATAGTTTCTCGCTATCTTCGATTCCATGAAAAGCTACTTCAGAAATATAATAATAAAAATAGATGAAAAACAACCAACAAAATAAACCATTGACGACACAATATTTTAGTGAAATTAAGGATGTTTTTCTCATACAAATGACTGGAGTGTTTATGTATTTTTCCTTTTATGGAAAATTGTCACTATTTCTGTCATAATAAACATCAGTGAAGCCAACCAGATGGGTATTATTATTATTATTTTATATAGGAAAATTATCCATAAAATTGAATATGAATTTTCTTTTGGGGAAGGATATATGAAAGATGGGAAAACAGAAAAGGAAATTCTTGAAACTCGTTTGTATGAACGAATTTTAAATGAAATTTTTTGTTATATTAAGAGCCAATGGTGGGTGTTTGAGGCTATAGGTGTACATGCAAATTTTTGCCCTTAATAAAATAAATATCCTTAATTAAATAAAAAATTCCTTGAATATCTCTTATTTACCAAAGTCGTTCGTTTTGATAAAAAATCAATTATTTTTTCTTGGGATTACATATCGAAGGAAAACTTCAATTTTAAAGAATTTCCAGGAAATTTTAAAATTTTAAATTCCCCAAACTCAAATAAAGCAATGGAATCTATCAATACGTTGAGTTTAAGGGGTCCTCTTACAATTTACATTTTTAATATCTTTAAAAGATTGAAGTTGTAAGAAATTCATTAGAATTGATCGATTTTTGAATAAATCTTATAAGCTTTTTGAAATTTATTTCTTTCCGATTAATTAATTGAATATGAATAAAATTTAAAATTTTCTTTCAAAAGCTCTAAGAAAACTTAAAGCTCAAAGAAAGCTCTGGATATAATTTTAGTCATTTTGAAATTTATTTTCCAGTCCATACATTTTTTCGAATGAAATTTAGAATTGCCGAAAGAAAGCTTAATACAATTCCTCGAAACTCTGCGAAAGCTCATAATATACAATTTTAATTTATGTTGCAATTTAATTTTTATCAGATTTACTAAATTACATTAAAATTTTTAGGGTTTTTATTGAAGTTTTTTAAAAAATTAAAAGCTCAAAGAGTGCTGTTTCGGATATAATTTTATTCATATTGATATCAATTTACCATACAATTGACTTATTTTCAACTAAATTTAATATTTAGATAAACAACGGGAGCTTTTATTTTAAACTTAATTTGATATATTTTCGAAATTATGTCATTATTTTCCGGACGATTCTAATTCGATTCGAAGTTTTCCAATGATTTTCTACAGCACGGTGAAAATAATGATGCAGAATTGTTAGGAAATTAATAAATAAATTAATAAAAAATTAATTAATAAATGGCATTTCTTGGAATTATTTTAATTAAAAGAATTTCATTTAAGTCTCATTTAGGAGATAATTTATTCAAGTCGATGACACAAAAATCTTAATGGGTTAACTTACAAGTAACATTTTTAAAATGACTTCGAAAGTTGACTTCTTAACTTGCTATTTCGTCTATTTTCCTGATTTCTCTGACATTTTTCAATTTAATTTTTTCAATTTGCCAAAAAAGTCAAAAAAGCTCATCGATAGCTTAAAATTAATATTTCACTTCATAAAATGTGGATTCTAATTTTTAGCTGATTAAATGATTTTAAATGAAAATAAAAATCAGCTTTGGAAAATTTAAAGCTTCAAGGAAGTTTTCACTTTTTAACCCTGTTTTTTACGTTTTTAAATGAGTTTTCCATCTAGAAGTTCAATTCCCGAAAAGTTAAAATTTATCTAAGAAAACTGGAAAATATAGGGCTCCTCTGAGAAAATTCAGGATTTCCAGACTAATTTCTTCGAATCCAAAAAAATCTAATGATGCAGAGTGTTGGTATAATAGTTGAAGAAAAATAGAAAAATATGAAACATGAATTTTCCGGAAAAAAGCTCTGGAAAAACGTAAAAGCTTAAAATTAAAACATTATTTTATATAATTTTAATTTTTGTGTAATTCATTCCGCGATCATTGGATTAAAAATCTGTTGAAAAAATAATTGTTCTCAGAATTTTTGAGGTAAATTATTAACAAAATCGAATTTATTGGATTTCTCAAAATATGATTTTTAACGGGATTTCATATATATCAGTTGGGGGGATATCTGAGCTTAAGGTATTTATAGATCATCCAATTTATACCCTATTTGAATAAATATCGAAATTTTCCGGAAAATTAGAAGTATTTTCCTTAAAAAGTCCTATTAATCAGTTCATTTTTCATATTGATCCCCTTGCTAAAATCAGAGGGTTAATTTTTAAAAAAAATTTGTTTGACGATTTCTTCATATAACCTTTAAATTTAATTTCAAATTTTCCAATTCCCAAAAGTAATTTTCCGAACATTTGTAGTTTTTACAAGAACGTCAAAATAATTTTATAAAATCGGTGGAATTTCTAGCATCTAATTTTTAGCCAAAATAAAATCAATTTCAAAACGGTTAAGTTTTAAAAAAAAAATTTTTTATAATAAAATCTCCTTGCACATTTTGTTCGGTATTCGAAAAATTGAATAAAACGATTTTATTCCTTGATAAATTATGGATAGATTTTATTCTAGAAATTTTCCCGAAGAATTATCCCTTACGATTTTATCAAGGAATTTTTATAAAAAATATGGGAACAGATGAAGATGAAAATTCCGAAAATAGAAATAAAACCAAAATGGTAGATATTTTCAAAAATCGATGGATTTTAGTTGATTTTTCATCATCATCTTTACATCAACTCCCCTAAAATCAGGGGCATATTTTTTAAAAAAAAGTTTCTTTCATGATTTCCTCACTAGACTTCTCAGATTAATTGCCCGTAATCAGATTTTCCAATTCCTTTACAGAATTGTCGGGACATTTAAACGTCCTATAAGAATACCCAAGAAATCTCATCAAATCGGATCATTCCATTCCTGAATTACAGTTAGTTTGCAAGCAATTAAGAAATACTAAAAATTAGCTTCTCAAAACTAAATATCAGAAATTTGACTTCATTTCTGAAATTGTAATTTTCATTACTCTTCGGACGCTTCTGAACAAATAAGCAATTTTCCAAAATTTTTCTTCAGGGCTTGGAAAATCTAATTACGCAGAATTATCCCCAAATGAATAACGGAGAAATCAGTTTCTCGAAATTCCCATAAAATAAATTTTCGAATTTTGGTGTAGGTTTCAGCTGCGCTAAATTTTTAAATCGCTACTTCCCCAAAAAATGTCTATAATTTCGTGGAAAATTTTAAATTTCAAAATTTTATTTACGATCCTTTAATAGGATGGCTTAATAGATGTATTTACATAAATTTGTTAAGGGGTTATCTTACAAGTTACATTTTAAAACTTACGTTATTTTTGCGAAACTTTAAAAAAAAAAATATAAAATTTTCAAAAAAAAAAAAATCTGTTAATAAATTTTGGAAAATGCTACAAATTTCATATTATTTTCAGATTTTTGTAAATATTCAGATTGGAGATATTTAGTTTGATTTGAGACTCTGTTGTCGGGAAGGTTTAGTTCAAAAAAAAGTAAGTATTCTTATTTGTTTAATTTTATTTATTTCAGAATATTATATTTATATAATAAATTATAATATATTTATGTACTAATATTTAAAACTATTTTATTATAATTAGCTTATATTTAATAATATAACGTAACCGATATGCTAAATCCAGCTCCGTCTGTTCGAAATGAAGTTGCTTGGGGAACATTGTGTGTAAATCTGATTCTCATAATCCAATCCAATCCATTTTTTTTTTTAAATTCTGGATCGTCCGATATTTATTCGAAATTTTAAAATTTTTTTTAATCTAGAAAATTTTTTTGAAATTTTCCAGATTTTTTCCAAAAAATTTTGATATTTTGAATATTTTTTTAACAGTCAAGATCTTAATTTTATAAAATAATGTAAAAAACAGACGCTAATATTTTGGGGTAAAACAGTACCGCCCACCACTGTCTGAATATAATTCAAAATGGGTAGAACTTTTCCTCAAAATACTTGGTGAAAAGTTTAATTTAATACATGCCAATTTTCTGAAAAAATCTCTCTGTTTTTCCGTGCTACAGAAACAGAAAATTTCATTATATAAATCAACAAGAAATTTCTTTCTTGTCATTTTGTAAGACATGAGATAGTTTTATAAACTGTTGAAGATGAAGATGAAGGTAATTTTCTTTAACGAACCATAAAACTACACCATTACTATCATCCGGTTAAATATATCGACCCCATCTACTCATTTTAAAATATTTCTACCAACCAATGTTAATCAAATCGTAATAATGAACTCGTTATGTTATTTTCTGATGGAAAATGTTGAAGAAAATGAAAATTGGCTAGTTAATTAGATTTATTATTATGAGAGAAAATGGTTGTGAGATTTTCTTTTTATGTTGCTGCACATAGTAATTAAAAGTAATTGGAGCTAACAATTATATAATTTTCAAACCGGAAATCATATAGTTTAATTGGAAAATTGCAGAACAATTATTTATAATTCATAAACAGCCAATTTTCATTCTGTCTTTCCTTTTAATTTTCCTACATTTCAAATTCAATTCGATTTAATCGATATACATAAATCATCTGAATGATTCTTACATAAATAAAAGAAAACAATTTCCTCTTGAGATAATTTCCATTTTCTTTTCCATTAAATTGGTGCCAGAGTGACGACAACCAATTCAAATAATATTTAGGAAAATTATTTCTGAAGAAATTTCCCGGCTGGATGTAACATATACAATACATACATCCCATCCACAACAAAAAGTTATGTTTGCAACATTTCGTCCGACAATTTGTTACATTTCTATATCAATAAATTTCCCTCATAAAATTACTTACCATTTTCCTTTTCCAATGAAAACTGATATTTTATTGTGAAGGAAGGAAAAAAAAATCGAAATTAAATCGATTTGCAATATTTACTTTTCCTTCACGTTGATATGTAAGGTATACGAGCGGAATGGAAGAAATTATAATTTTAAAAATTTAAATAAAAATTCCATAAAAGAAAGATTTTCTTAGGGATTTCCCAAAAAAAAAAAAGGAAGATGATTGACTAAATCCTTGGTGGAAGAAAATCTTCAATTATTCAAAGCACATTCATAAATTTCGTTATTTTTATGCCAAATCTATACAATCTCTATATCTCTATATCACTCCGATTTGAATACGGAAAAAAATCATGAAAATCTAATGATGAAAATTCAGACTTTTCTCTAAAGAAAATGTTCATAAAATAAATGGTTTATCCTACAAATATCTTCGTATATATTTAATTCAACTATTTATGATATCTCTTTGAATATTTAATTTAATTAAAAAAATATTATGCAACAGGATTCAAACCATGGGAGCAATTTTCCTTTTATACAAATAAATCTCTTAAGTTTATTCACCGTATCCCATAAAAAACCGGTAAAATATGCAAAATAAGAGCGGATTGCAAAGAAAAACTTATGTAGTTTTCCGATGTCTTGGCGTTTATCCAAAAAAAAAATTTCCACAAAATTGATTTATTCCCCTTTTTGACCAAAAACAACTATCAGTTTTGTCATTTTTCCAAATCAGAACAGTGGATATTTTCAAATTTTCATTGCTCGATTTTCCACCAAATATTCATTTTTAAACAACCAATTTTCCCGACCCGTATCCGTTCATGTACCAAAATCTACTGAAAGGATGTGTACAAGAATTTTCCTAACTTTCCCATCCAAAAAAAAAAAAGAGGAAAACCCGTGTATACATATACTGTCTCGTCTACGTTTATATACAAAAGGATATCCTTTATATATAATACCGTAACGCAACAGTATTTCATGTTCCTATGAAAAACTCTTTAATGAATAATATAAAAGCACAATTAGGAATGTTCAGTGGTTCTATCTACATTTCTACAATATAGAAATTGTACATTTCGATACACCACTACGACCATGATTTACATTTCTCGGTTTACTTTTGGCATTGAATATGTTCTGTGGAAATCAGGGATGGAAAATCTGTGATTTTAATTGAGATCGTAAAATTTCGTATAAAGTAAATGATATCTAAACTCTGGACATACTATTTAAAAATCTATAGCCATTTTTCGATTTCTTCGTCAAGGTTTTAAGGTTCTGGGTATATGGAACGGAGAAATCAATCATATTGCGATTGAATCAATCACTTAACCTCCCGTTTTTGCGTAAATCAAAATTCTACTCCAGTTATTTATAATCTCTTCAATTTAAGAACGTTGTAGAAATAAGATATCTTTTAGAAATGTAGAATTAAAAACTTAATGTTCTTTATGAGCGCCGATTAACTTGATCAAATCAAGAAAGATTTGTTTTAAGTTTTGTTCTCGATTTAATTTTTATATTCAAAGTTTTAGAAACTTTGTGACTAAATGTAATAATTATATTCTGAATTTAATTTTAAAACGTTTCATTCTCCATTTGATCTATTTATTCTGAATTTTGGAAAATAGATTCCAAAACGAGTAAAATTGTATTTAAAAATGTTAGGCTTTGTTTGAGCTTTTAAATTTGTACAGAGCTTTTCAAAGAAAATTTTTAATTTGATTTAAATTTAATTAATCTGATCGAAAATACATTTCAAAAATCCGAGCTTTAATTTTAATTAATAGCTTTTAGTAAGCTTTTCTATTGTTTAGAGAACTTTTGTTAGCGAAAATTCTAAATTTTAGATGGTACCAATAGATTTATTGAGCTTTTATGTTTTAACCGAGTTTTCGAAGAAAAATATCAAATTTAATGATTAAAAAAAATTCAGATTATGTAATTTTAAGGTTTTGAAGAAAGCTTTCAGTAAGCTTTTGTTGGAATATTTCAAATTGCTTATCTGTCAAATACTTGCCATTTGTCTTGATATTTAAATATTTTTATTTATTTGTTTTTTTATTTATTTAGGAAGTTTTGGGGATTTTGGGGATCCGTAGGTAGGGCCACCGCCCGTATGCAGAGGTGTTGTCCTGCGCCCCCCTCTCCGTTCACATATTTTTCTATTAAAAAAATGTTTTCATAGCGAGACATTTTCACGGGAAGGCTTTGCCCAATTTTTTAGGTTTTCAAATATCTAGATATTTTTTATCTAGATTAGGATCATTCAATAAAATTTCAAATTTTCAAAATTAAATTACCTAATTAAAGGAGTCTTCAACGCTCATCGAAACCTTAAAATTAAAATTTAATTGTATTCATTTTAGAATATCATATTTATTCGATTCATTCAATTTAAATTTAAATAGAAAATGTTCGCAGAAAACTTTTCCAACCATTTAAAAGTTCCGCTTAAAAGCTCAGCTTTAATATTCAATCCCAATTTTTAACATTTTCAAATCTATTTCCAATTAGATTATTAATCCTGCAACTAATAGCAAATTTTCTTCAATAAAAAGTAGCAAAGTGTCGAAAGCACATCGAAAGCTTAAAATAAAAATTTCCTTTTACACATTTTTGATTTTATTTCCATCTCATTCATTTATTTTATGTGAAATATGTCATTTACGCGGAAGCTTAGCAAATAATTAAAAGCTCAGGGAAGCTTTAAGTTTAAAATTCAATTCTATAGGTTTTTTAACCTATTTATCATCTGGATTAGGATCATTTAACAAAATTTCAAATTTTCCAATACAAAGTAACGCAGAAATCTTTTAAGCTCATCGAAAGCTTAAAAATTTAAATTTCATTTTATACATTTTAGAATTTTAATTTCACCACATTCATTTATTTGATCAGAATTATGACGATTTCACGAAAAAGTTTTATAAATAATTAAAAGCTCAGCGAAAGCTTTTATTTCCCAACCCAATTTTTTTAAGTTTTCAAATCTATTTGTCATCTAGACTAGAATTACTTAATGAAATTTCAAATTTTCTGAAAAATGTGACAGAAGTCTTAAAAGCTCGTCGAAAGCTTAAAATCAATTGTTACATCAAATTTTGAAATTTTGCATCTATTAATAGCGTGGTGGAGATGGGGCAACTGACTTTAGTTTATAATATATTCCTGCTGGGACTATTTTAAGAAATCGTCTGCATATTAGCAAGTCACTTTTTTGAGAGAATATTGATTATTTTCTGAATTGATAAATTTCCGAGCGTCGAACGAATTCAATAGACGATATCTACAAAATTGATCGGTAGATTAAGATTAAAAATACGTCATATAGACAAGAGTATCTGGTTAGTATTTTAAAATTAATGTCGTCAAAATCTCTGACATTTATTTGATACATTTTGAATTTTGGTAACTCAATTTCATTCAGAATAAATGAAAGGGATAGAAAATAGATTCTAAAACGTGTAAAATTATATCTAAAACTTTAAGCTTTCTTGGAGCTTTTATGTTTTCACAGAGCTATTCGAGGAAAATCGGATCGGATAGAAAATTTAATATTTCAAAAATACTAACTTCAATTTCCATTAATAGCTTTTAGTAATTTTTTTATTGTTTAGACAGCTTTTGTTACAGAAAATTCTAAATGTTGTTAACATAAAATTGTCTAGATCAGTGATGGCGAACCTATGACCCGCTGGTCAGACACTGATCAACGCAGGATTTTTAAATGACCCACACGTTGAGTTTTATGATTTATAACATAAATGAGAGAATAAAAAATCAAAATGATTGATTGAATGCAGTAATGGTTATAGAAAAGACTCAGTATAAAAATTACGATTTTTTTTTGAATTTTAATGAATTCCAAAATTTTCGTTTAAAAGCTTTGTGATGAAATCAAAAGCTCTAAGAAAGCTTTAAAAGGTTTTAAAGTTATACGATTCATAATCTATTTTCTATCGCAATAATTTAACGCCTTTGAAATTTAAAATTGTCTGAAGAGAGCTTTAAGAAACTTCCAAAGCTTATCCAAAGCCTTTAATTAAAATATTATTTTTGTCATTATTAAATCTATTTTATCTCCTGAATAAATTTAAATGAAATTGGAAACTTTCGTTAAAAAGCTCTATGGTAAATTAAAATCTCCAAGAAGACTTTTACATTTCAGATTTAAATAAATACGATTTGAAATCGATTTACTAGTCCAATAAATTGATGTTTACGGAATCTCAAATTTTCTGATAAAAGCTCTACAACATTTCAAAGTGTTTATCCGAAGCTTTTTAATGCCATTTTTTTCATCCCCGAAACAATTTTTCATTAAATTAGTTAAATTTAAATGAAATGTTAAATTTTTCAGAAAAAACTCTGTGGTAAATTTATAACACTGAAAAAGCATTACATTTAAATTAATAATAAAAATTTAAATTGATTCATTTGATATCGTTATTACATCAAATTAATTTCGGAATTTTAACAATTTCTCTCCAACTTTTTCTATAAATTTTCCCGAATTTTGGTTGAAAAAGCCTAAAATAGTAGGTGAAAAGGCAGATTAAAGTAATAAAGTGGAGAAGGAGTCGGAAGAAATTTTGAGAAAAATCAGGAAAATCTTACAAAATTTGTTCCGATTTTCCAAAATGCTTATTAAACATAGTTCAATATAAATCGGGAAAAGTTATTCAAGATTCACTAAATTTAGATAAAATACGAAATTTTTGCCAAAAGCTTTATCAAATCATTGCAAGCTAAAGTTTCAATCTTAATTTTATTCTTTTAAAAATTTATTTTTAATGAACAAATGTAAATCATTATTGGGTAATTTGAGATAATTTTGTGTCTCTAAATTTTCGGATGTTAGATTTCTAAATTTACGAATGAGTTCAGCCACAAAAATTCGGAATTATATCTAGAAAGATTTTTTCTACGGACTTAAATCTAGTATGATAATTTCTAAATTATCCAAAAGCTCTTTCGATTGTATATAGTAAATATGAACTGCATTTTCCACAAGAATTTTATTGGATTCTCTTGTATATAGTACATAGATATACTGTTGCTTTTATCATGATAAATTTTCTGAATTTCCCTGAACAGTTGATAGATGAAACATTACAACAAGTGTTACGAGAAATGGTCCTTTTTCTATATAAAAGTTGGTTATATATGACGGAAAATTAGATGCGAGATAGTATGGCTTTTAGAACCCTCTTCGGTTAATTTAAACGAATTTCAAATGGTTCATTTTATGATCTGTCGTTTTATTATGAACTTATATTAAGGAAAATGCAATAAAAATAGGGAAAATGTGGAAAGTCAATGTGACTTTAAAATGAAAATTTTACGATTGTCACTTAAGTGATATGATGGAATTTTGTTTGGTATGGAAATCCAAATATTTCCATTTTTCCGTCAACTTTTCATCTTCACAAAATTATATCTCTATTCATAACCGATTATCCTGACTTGAATAATCGACGAAGGACATTTCTTAATATTTATAAATTAAAAAAAAATCTCCCACGAGAATTCTTGATTTTGCAATTAAAATTTGTATATGGGAAACTCGGGTTTTCAATATTCAAATTCATATTTTTAGGGAAATTCTTACGACTAAATATTCAGCCTTTTTTATTTAATTAAATGGTGGAAATTTTATTACTACCAGACCGCTTCATGATAACTTACATAATCTAATACCATTTTCCTCTTCAATATTGTCTAGCAGTTGATGGGAAAAGTTATCAGAAAATTCCATCAATAATTTTAAATTTATCATTAAATATTTATGGTAAACGTGTCCTTGGTACATTAAAAACGAAAAATTTTTAATGATGCCGATTTATAACAACATGTTGATTTTTAATCCTTTTGGATAATCATTAAAGAAAAATTGGTAATCCCCTTGGATTTTCCGTACTATTTATATTTTTCCAAACATGCGTCATTATAAATACACCTGCCAGGAAAATCATTATGAAAAATTTCAAGTTCAATTTAGTTTGCGGGATATATAATATATAGTTCGCTGGCATAACATTGACCTATATTTTCCTCATATATAATATTCATTTCCCAGTCTGGCTTCACCAGGAAAATTGCTAGTTTTATTTTTGGATTTTCTTTCAATTGATTTTCATTAAGAAAATATTGCAATCTCTTTAGCAAATCGCCTTATTAGTTAATAAGCAGGTTCTTATATAAGATTAATGACGTCCTAAGTTCATTTTTGCGTAAACTTGGCAAAGATACCGTCTAAAGCGGTAACCATGTCTAATATATACTCATCCAAGAATTTCAAAGCCAACTTTTCTCTGAGGATTAAACTCGAGGAAATTTAATGGAAAAAAATTTAGAAAAGGAACATCATCTTCATTTCATTCGGGCATCAATTTACATCCTTCCATATGGTTAGGGATCTGAATGCATAAGATAGGAGTTAACAGTTTAAAGACTGCGGGATATATTTTAATCAAATTTACATGAAGAAAAGGATATTTCGTATGCATTTTTTTTATAAATGTTTGCGAACAATTTCATTTCGGGCGGATGTAGTGTTAGCAGGGTATCATCCTTAATTCCTTTCTCGGATAGAACAATAATATATATTTAATTCAATGTCTAGTCTGTTTAACACTTAACAAATTCAAGCAACTCTACTGCATTTTTTCATCCTTACATTTTCTCTACCAAATGTGGGAAAATGCCAGAATGGTTTCGGGAAAATATTGAGACCGTGATGGTGGTAGAAGGCACGAAGATTTGGGGTTGTTTAGCTTGAAAAATAATCAATATTTACTGTAATGTCATGGCCAGGGGGGAAGTAAAACTGTCTGGTAAATTAAAAAAAATTAGGAAATGGAAGAAAAATAAAAATCGGGAAAATTTTGCCACAAGCGTATACCTAAAATTAGGCTAACATGATAGGCAATAAATTAGATTTCATTTAAACTTAATTAATTTAATAAAAAATTGGTTCGGTAATGAAATAATTGTATTTTAATTTAAAGCTACCGATAAACAGTTTGAAATTTTGTAGAGCTTTTATCGGAAAATTTGAGACTTCGTTAACGTCATATTATTGAAATAGAAAGTAGTTTTCAAAAACGTATTTACGCAAATTCGAAATGTAAAGCTTTCATTGAGATTTTAATTTTTCACAGAGCTTTTTATCGGAAGTCTCCGATTTAATTTAAATTTGTTTATGGAGAAGTAAAATAGATTTGATAATGGCTAAGCTAATATTTTAATTAAAAGATTTTGGATAAGCTTTTGGAAGTTTCTTAGACCTATTCTTAGACATTTTTAAATTTCAATCACGTTAAATTTTTGGAGCAGAAAAGAGAACTTAAAACATATAAATATTAATACCGAAATGTAAAAATTTCTCGGAGCTTTTAATTTTCCACCGAACTTTTACGAAAATTTCGTAATTTATTTAAATTTCGTTATCGGGACGGGTTAG